>CABEEJ010000999.1:0-68238 GCA_901482245.1 Timema douglasi | reverse complement strand
GCTCTGGAAGCACGCCAACGTCCTCTGCTTTCATAAGCCGGGTAAGGACCCGGCCCTAGCTTCGTCCTACCGACCGATCAGCTTGCTCGACTGTCTGGGCAAGTTGTTCGAGAGACTACTACTGACGAGACTGACCCGACATGTTCGCGAGGCGGGCATCTTGGTGGATGAGCAGTTCGGCTTTCGGGCGGGACACGCTACGTCCCACCAACTTGTCCGGCTCGTGGAGCAGGTCACGAGGAACTTCAACATCAACAGGCTGACTGGTGCTGTCTTTCTAGACGTGGCAAAGGCCTTCGACCGTGTTTGGCACGAAGGTCTCCTTTTCAAACTCCTCTCCCTGAACCTGCCTTTCTACCTAGTTAAGGTTGTTCAATCTTACCTATCCCACCGTACCTTCTCCACTACCTTTGGGAACGCCACATCCCAAGTCAGAAGCATCCGGGCTGGAGTGCCGCAGGGTTCCATGGTGGGCCCTGTGCTCTTCAGTCTGTATGTGAATGATATTCCAAAATCCCCAGGCACCGAGTTGGCACTGTATGCGGACGACACGGCTCTAGTAGCGGAGTCGTGGCGAGGGCAGCTGGTGGAGAGGCGACTTCAGACGCACCTGACGCAGTTGGAGGGGTGGCTGACTACCTGGAGAACGAGTATTAACGTGGAGAAGAGCACCGCAGTGCTCTTCACATGGAAAAGAAAGTACTACAGGCCGGCTCCACTCCGGCTGTTCGGAGAACAGATCAGATGGGCGGACAGTGCTAAGTACCTGGGACTTACGCTGGACACCAAACTGACCTGGAGACTACACTGCCACGAGAGACTAAACAAAGCGAGGCAAAGGCTGGGAATCCTAGGCCCACTGCTCAACAGGCGTAGCGCCCTGTCTACAAGGAACGGTCTGACGCTGTACAAGCAGCTGCTCAGACCGATCCTCGACTATGCGTGTCCCGCTTGGGGCCACCTGGCGGACTCGTATATGAGGAGGATGCAGGCATTCCAGAGCGTGTGTCTGAGGATCATTGTGGGCGCACCTTGGTATGTCCGGAATGAGACTCTACACCGCGACCTGGATATGCCTACCATCAAGGACCACTTCCGGGGACTGGCGCAGTCTTTCTACGCCAGACTTCCCGGTGCCACCAATCCTCTTATCCAGGGGCTTGGGAACTACGTCATCGACCCTGGTGGGTGCCATCGACGTCCCAAAGCCCTGCTCGGATAAGCGAGATGTGACAACAGTGGTTTGGGAGGCTCTCACCAGCCCCCCATAGAGTAGTGTCTCCGCACGTAACTCTAAAAACCCTTATTCGGTTTTTCAAATTTCTTACCCCCCCTTACCCCTTATGTACTAATAATATGTAATATCTGTTTCTTTGTTTCAGAACTTAGTGAAACGTAACAACCCGTTCCTAAATTTTTGCGAACCACACGGTGTGAGAAATTGGTCGGTACGTGTTGGAACTTGCTCTCGTGCTCTCCTTCAGGGAGCATTAGGGCATGCCTTTTGATCTCGGATCTCGGGTTGTGACAGACCACTTGCCACCCGGCACGATCTCCTTCTTGACCGGAGGAGCCTTCAGTCCCCCCGAATGGAAACTTTCGATTCCTCCAGCCAGGACGGGCAGCACAAGTCTGATGTTGGCGGCGGATCCCCCACCGCTCACCACCAACTTCTTCCTGCTTAGGACTGGTCGCTTCCCGGGCCCAGGATTCTTCCTCGCCTCATCCGTCGGTCTTTTCCCGACCCTGATGCAAACACTTTTCTTCACCTTCACCGCAGTTTCCATTGCAGACCCTAGTTCAGCAGACGCTAAGGACGCTCCAAAAGCCAGGAACACGTAAGGGAGGCAGGATGACACTTTGCACTCCCCGCCTACAACAATATTCTGAGAGGTATGCATTATATATTATCTTTATCAGACGTACAGGAAGTTGTAGAGGGGAGAGCAGTAGAAAGACGTGGAAAGAATTAGAAGCATTCCGCGCATTTGTTCGAAGTCCAAACCAGGGTCAGAATGCAGGGCAGCAACATGTGCCAGTTCTTTGTTGACGACTTGGTCAAACGTGAGTATGTTTGGTAATGGTTAACTTATTTTCGTTCCACCCGACAGCTGCTCCATTGGTGTACCGGAAAGCACAGTACACATTGTGTTAGTAAAATGTAGTTTATTTAATTAAATAAGCTTGATTGAAGATTAGGTCTTATTAGGTTATTACCAACTTGTCTTAGACAGTCCTATAAACAAGTGTTAGTATAAAGACGGTTCTTTGTTTCCATGAAAACAAACGGTGACCGAAGGAAACATAGTTTACACACATAAGTGAATCGTTTATATAATATTTGTGTACCATCTGGTGTACGCGTTCTTTGAACATTAAATCTGTGAGATAACTTTGTTATTTTAAGAATATAACACATACCCAATGTAAAAATCTTAGTTTATTTTAAAATATTAATTACGTTTTGGTTTGAATTGTCTAACAAACGTGAAAATAGGGTTATCTATATTATACATTACAAATATAACAAAAGGTTCAAGGACTGCTCTTTTGAAATGTTCTCAAAGTGAATTAGCATAGATTTTTATTGAGTTATAATTCTAGTGTGCTTGCTAATAGTGACTCATTTTAAATTACTTTGGCTGCTAATAAACATTCGACTTATGGGGAAAAGCCTAATTTCAAAGTAAACAATTTTTCTTCTTCCCTAGTATTTAACAATGGACCTTAAGTTCAAATAAATATGCTCAATTATTTAAACTAAGTACTTCTGAACTGGTAGTGCACTTGAAAAAACAGTTGTGTAACTTAAAACAATGATAGTACTAAATTTTTGTGAATGAGCATTAGGTTAGACCCTAAATAAAAATTGTATTATTATAATAATAGTACCTCCTATTCAAGGTTATCACTATCATCATTGATCTTGTAAGATGCCTTCTAAACCTATCTCTGAACACACATTGAAAACTATATTTGGCCGAATAGTGATAATCGATTAGTCTATAGCATACGAAACTAATTGTGAGAAATTTTAATTTAAAACAATTTTGTATTCCTCGAGAAATTTAAGTTTTCAGCAGGTTTTCAACTGAATCTTACTTTTAAAAACATCTAGGATACATTGGTAGTGAGTGTAAGAAAGCGTAAAGGCCTAATCGTAATATTATTAATCGAACAAGGAGAAATAGCGAAATCAAGAAAACCTACTATCAATGCAATAAATTAAAAACTATATTTAAAATAATGAAGCCTAATTTTATAATGTTTTTAGGGCCTACCAACCGCACTTTGAATAATAGTTTAAAATAACTATGTATAATCTTAATAATTACCATACTTAGCTTAGCAATGCTTATCAATACGACTGAATTGTATCCATTCAGAGATTTCTTAAACAATTATCACAAATAAAAAGTCTTATCTGTATCCATTCTCATAATATCTACAAAATCCCGAGTTTTATCCATTCAAAATGGTCTCCATTCAGAATGGATACGATTAAAGATAATATGTAATGTTTATAAATAATAAGTCTAGTAATTTAAAATCCATCTTTATATTTTAAAGTTATAAGACTAAAGTAAAAAAAAAAATGTTTATATTAACATAGAGATAGTGCTACTCTATAGTAAACACGGAATGATCTGCTGCCATCTATCATACAAGTGGCACCGCAATTCAATGGATACAAATCAGAATGAATACAATTCAGGATTTTGTGATATAATGCAAAGAGTTACGGTGGATACAAAGCAGAATTTATGTTAAAGTCGTTTATTTGAAAACGGTCTGAATGAAGAATTGATACAATTGAGGATTTTGTGGATACTATAATAATGAATACACCTCAGACTTTTATTTGTGGTGCTTGTTTAAGTAATGTCTGGATGGATAACATTCATAATGGATACATTTCAGCCCCCCTTGCCTACTCACATTTGAAATAGCATAATTTAAAAGAATATCAAAAGTGTGAAAATTTATTATTTTAACGTTATTACGAATCATAGACTAACTGTACAGTGTAACATAAATATTTGTTTATAAAAATAAAGGCTACTGACACAATAATTGTAATAAACCTTTGATGTTAATTCTATAAAGGAAGAAAGCCCAATTATACAAATACTTTAAATATTGATACAAAAAATAGGGTTGTATAATTTTTTTTTTAGGAAGCGTACAGAAAGAACGTGGGGTTACATAATATATACTTTCTCGCTACCTTACAGGTAGCAGAGAAAGTATTGTGATCGTCAAAAAAAATCTAACTCGTGATTTTGATGAATGTTGACGTTTCATGACCCCTCGAATCCGAAAAAGTGGTAGGCCTATTTGCAATGCCATATGTCTGTTTGTCCATCTGTCTGTACCTCGGAGTATAGACGAAAATATTTTACAAACTAGGCTAAAACTTGTTATCTAGAGTTTTCATAGGGTTTTTGAAATTTGATATGTCCCCAAAATTAAGGGTAGTTTTCTTAATGGCGAAAAGAGAAAAAATTGATTTTATCAAAATCGGCTGTAACGATTTTGATTAAATTTTATTTTTAATTGTTTATCAATATTACAAACAAAATGGCTACCCTCAATGTTTCGTCAACATGAATTTAAGGTTTCCGTACTGATGAGTAAATTCTAACTTTTTTTTATCATATCTCCGTAACTCTTTGAGATATGAAATTACTTTCAGTGAAAATATGTAGGTCTATTATGATTTAAAAATATTTGAAATATGTATGTATTAAACCAATAAATTTCAAGCTAAATGCGAATATATATATTTTTTAACGTTTCGAACACTAAAGCTTAAGTGTTGCGACCTTCAAACAAAACTAACCTGAGATGTTGATGGATGTTGAAGTTCATTATCCCCCGGATCCTTAGTTTTTCCAATGCTGTCTGTCTATGTGTCAGTCTAACCCTAAATTTAAGAATAGTTTACTAAAGTGCGAAAATAGAAAAAAAAAACAATTTTCACAAAATAGGCTCTAACGATCATGATTAAAATTTGTATTTAGACGTTAATTATTATAATAAACAGAATGTATATTTTAATTTTCCCATGAAAGTGATTTTTAGGGTACTTTACAGAAGCGGAAATTTCCATATCTCCTCTACTTTTTGAGATACTGAATAACTTATTTTGCAAAATTGTAGTACTATTAGAAATTTAAAAAATATTTAAAATATATTTTATAAAACCAATAGTTTATATGATATTGGCAAATATATATTATATTCTGAAAATTTAAAAATGACACCTGGACACGGGATAAATAGATGGAGTAGTCCTCACTAAAAGCATAAATAATAGCTTTGGCTATTTTATTCTTAAATATATATCAATACAATTTTATGAGCTTTAGTTTAGTTGTACAAAGATACTAAAGTCTTAAAGCAATAGTTCTCTAATGCTATAGAGTAAGTAGGCTTATGTCTCTCAAAAGTTTATGTTCTTTTTTCTCTAACCTCTTAGGAGAAATTTTTGTACAGAAATGATCTATTTCTATCATTTTAGACTCAATAGTAATCATTTACCTTTTTTATTGGTCTAAATTTATAAATGACAAATTTAATGGCAATGCGGTGACTTTAAAATGTGCAACACCTAATAAGATTTCGAGAACTTTAACTGAAAGTCAAAATTCTAATACGAAGTGCCCTTTTAGATCCTTTATCGATCATTTTTATTGATCTGAATAGACAAATGTGGACTTTAATTCATTATAAATAAGATGATAAAATCTAAAAGTGTGAGTCAGTTTTTTTATTTCTGGAAGAGCCATTAACTTTGCACACTGAGTTAATTTTAGGCCCACGCACTGCAGATTGGTATTTTGCTTTGCTTCTGTTCTCCATTTTCTTGATATTTTCTTTCTCCGGTGTGTCTGTGACTATTCTTATTTTTCCCGCTTTTCTTCCTCGGTTCCCTGTATTTCTGGACTTATCCTTGGAAAAAGTCTGTACTTTCTCAGGAGTTAATAGATTTCCTTCCTAAATCTCCAAAAGTCTGCCAGTTTCTAAAGTTTCTGGAATCTCACAAATTTCTGAAGTTATTGAATTCTCTTGAATTTCTGAAGTTTCTGGAATCTCATCAGTTTTGTGATCATTTACATAACTACAAAGGAAATTTTCTTCCTAAAATAATCCACGATCTATTGGAAATATACCTGGCTGCTTGAAACTATTAACAATGCTACTTGTCAAAATTTCTTGTGGAAAACACGTTCTCAAAACTTCAGCTATACTGTAAATGTCGAAAGTTAGTAAAGAGTGATTCACCAACCATGCATCCACTCCTTGATTATAATAAGTTTTCAAAGGTCCAAATACAGTTAGGTTATTTGACATGTATGGCGGGAAAGTTACCATAATAACATCAGCATCAGAAGCCCTAGTCACAGCTTCAACGCAAAGGTGTGATTCATGAGTGTCCAGGAGTAATAACACTCGCTCATCCTTGGAATATTTCACAAACATAATGAAGTGCGTTAGGAGTGTCAGGAATATTTCTTCGTTTGACCATTCAGATGGTGTTGCTGCTACTAATGTGCTTGGAGGTGCACCAAACAGCATTGTATCTTTGAAATTCACCCTCGGAAAAACCATCATTGATGGTATGTGATTTCCGATAGCATTTATATTGTATATCAGGGTTATGGTGTTGCCCCTCTCTGCAAATGTGTGGCTTCCAATCCTTTTCACTCCCTTGAGAGCAGAAATTCGTGATGGAGTCTGAACCGTAGAAAGCCAGGTTTCATCCAAACTCCATTTTTTTTAAAGAGGAATGGGGCCAAAACGGTCGGGGTTACTTTCCAGATTCGTAAAAAAGACCACAACATTTGCTTTGTTGAAGCTAGTGTACCAGAAAAACTTGTAGCCTCCAGCCTTCTCACAGAAAGCGCATTGGAATACCTACACAGGAAACACCACATCCATTCTTTTCCAGCTATTTGTTCTATATTCCAGCTCTCCGGATACTTTATCATATTAGTAACTGCAAATTTGAATGCTAGTTCTCTTATGCATTTTTTAGTGAGCCCATATTACATTTTAGCAATTGTTTTAATATATTTCATGAGTGTCTCTTCTTATTCGTCAGTAAATCTCGCTTCGCTGCATTGTTCATAGAATAATGGAAATCCTTCTACCTTGAATTTTTGTAAGCTGCAAGTTGTCGTGATATAGTGACATATGATACTTTATATATCTTACAAGCATCCCATAGGTAAATTATCTGGTCAGGTAGAATATTAACAGCTTCTACGTCCTTTCTGATGGTATCTGTGTCAACAGGCTTCCTTTTAATACCATGTTTACTGCGTTGAATTTTACCTGAAACAATGCAATTTTCGTGAATACTATCTTGCCAGCCTGAGAGGTGTTTCAAGGCAAACGAGGTATTATGTCTCAAAATACAAGAGGTTTCCATTCGAAACAAAAATGGCTTCTCTGCCTTATAAGTTCAATCAAAAGCTACGAAATGTATTATGTTTTACTCAACATGTAGTAGCGGATGTCGTGATATTAGAATGTCTTGGCTATCACAGTTTGTCTTAAATACACAAAAATGCACAACACGAACAATTTACTATAGAGGCTTAAAGAAAACTTTTCACTACACAACTCCACACCTGACTGCAAGAAACTCACATCTGCTGTGTAGTGTCATGGTGGTTTGTTGAACAATATACAAAGCACCGCTAGAGTACAGTTCTGATTAGAAACCAAGGAGAGTTCCAATGAACACTATCTGATAGTCACTCATATTTTATGGTAGAGTCTATGATGATTCTTCAATATGTTTGTTGAAAATAATAATGGGCAGGGGGGGAGGGGGAGGGTCTAGTGCTCAAATAATAACAGACTCTCTTACTATATAATTAAGCGTCGGCAAACTGGATTCTTTCAGCTACCACGTACGTTAAGTTGAAACGAATATGAGAATACATCACCGAGAGGATCAGCAGGAACGCTGGATATGTAGAGCCAACTGGAAGAGTGGGGGTAAGGGAGAGCCACTCATCAGACATGTTCCCTTCCCTTTCAGAGGATGTGTATAATGGTGAGCGTGAACTAAGAGTTTCATCGCATTCAAAATGTACCAGAGGCTTGCACTGAGATTCCGGATCTTTTAACTGCTATCCTTGGTGTGATTAAAGACACCACTCTCTCTCTTTGCAAGCCGAGAGTGATTCTGTATCTCCTTTTGAACGATTTTCTAAAAGATGTATATCTTCCACCAACAAGAATTGTAGTGAGGGATCTAAGAGTCCGTGGTAGGAATTGGAAGCTATATTTATAAGGATAAGAACAGATTTGCACATCAGATTATTAATGTTAATATTTTTTAGATTATAAATGCAGGGATTATAATACAATACTACTTTGTATTAGTGAAAATAGTTTCATTCTGTTTACATTAAATCCAAAACAAAGCAACTCCGATATTAATATTAAATTATATAATCTAAGTGTGATATCGAGGTAATATGCCAAATTGGTCTTAGTAGCTACACCATTAGTCTACTTTTTTCTGCCACAATGTGCATCAAATTAACTACAAAAAGAATCCATACTTAAATAATAAATGGGGAAGTATATAATATCTAACAAATATAATATCATTTTTCAAACTAAAAATAAATTCAAATTCAAATATTTGGTACATGCTTAGTTTAAATAAGTTATATACATAAAGGATATTGATTTATAATAGTCTTATCATTAAAATAAACAATTGTAATGATAGTAAGTTTAGTACGCCAAATCTTTTGATAATCTATTTAAGGCAGGAAAAAATAATTATGTAAATAAGTTTGACCAGTGAGAAGTGTTTATACCTAACTTTTTAAAAGCTACCTACCACACATATACTATGTATAATTTATTGTTTGAGGGAATTAATTTGTTGCTGGGTATATATTTTAATTTTAAAAGACATAAAACCTTATGTTAGGCTTAGTTTCTGTTAGGATACAACTTGCAATTCTGCTGCATTTTAGGGTATATTGTGATGTGGGTGTATATCAATTTTTAATAAAGCATTAAATCATATTAATATAAAGTAAATCTCACCTACTTTTATAAATATAAACGTTTATCAAAATGTAGGATTATACGGTAGTAAAAAGGTTATTTTTATAATGATAAAGTTATATTGGCCTACAAATAATTCTAAGCTATTCAGAGACTAACTTGACAGAAAACTAAAACAATGGAAAAAACTTGTTAGGCTTACTCCGTTTTAAAATAATTATAGTTTAGTTTAAAACCAACCTATTTTTTTGGTCAAGAACAATCAACATGTCTGGATATTTAAGAGAACTACAAGAATGCCTGGATATCTCCCTTCAGAAATATTTGCTAGGTTAGTTCACTCTGCAATTTTTTATAGTTTTAACACAACAATCTCATCTTCTACTAAGTCTGTAACGTTTAAAAATATAGCGTGAAGTATTAATGTTTACTCGCTACCATTAGGGTGACATTTGTTATCATTATTAAATCTGGTCCAAGTTTGTTATCCTGAATTTATAATAATTAAAAAAAGCGATAACATATTTTTGAAATTAAAAGTCCTGGTATTTTATAGTTTTTATTATAAGTAGATTAACAGTTTTTTGCTAGATATTTAACACGTTGTAGATTTTAATTAAAATGCCTGACTATTATGTCATATACACGACAATTCCCGACAGCGAGATTTAGATTCCGGTAAAAACATGGATTAAGATTCACATAGTCTCTACCTACTGGGACCCTCGTCAGGAAGGAAAGTGAAAAGATGCGTACGCTGAAGAGGTATATCTAGTCAAATTTCCTTCTTGAAGCTTCCTAGAAAAAAGAGATGCGCTCATCCAGGTGCGTCTTTGTTGACCAAACAAAAATAAAACAAATAAATCTTACTACCCGCTATAATTTATAGTGTCGTGATTTTGAATACAAATGCGAATAATAAATTACTGGGATGTATAATTCCATATCATTACAAGTTATAAAACACTAACAAGCCAATACATTAAAAGGAAGGACCTGCTGTACTAAATGCCAATTCCAAATAGTTCTGCAGCTTACATTCAAGTTAAGTCTTTATATTGGTAATTATCAGTTAATAACTTCTCTATGTAGTTTTTTTTTTTTTTGCCATCATGGCTGAAAGATACATAGGGTAGAGTTTGGTTGTTGGAGAAGATATGACATGGCGTGACCAATTTCAAGTGTTACGAAGAATATTATGTGATGCTTCAGACTCCATTAATATGCATGAAGAGCAGTTTATTTTTGTTTTTCAATAAAAATATTATTATTGCTATTATTATTATTATTATTATTATTATTATTATTACACACTTTAGAATAGGGATAAAAGAATAAGTACGTACTTATGTTTATGAAGCTTATAAAGTTGGTATAGCTATACAAATAAATCAAAACTCTAGTAAATCAAACAAGACCGTTAATATTTACAAACACTTTATTGTGATCTGTGGTTATATTTGGTGTTTGTGTATGTCAATATCTATGACTTAATCTACAATTTATCTCATCTGGTTTAAATTGTTAATTGTAGTAATATTAATCAAAAATTGTAAACAAAAATTCTTATTTATTTGCACAAGTATCATAGGGCTAAGTTGGATGAGATAGAACTATTGTAGTATTATATCAATACATAATTAATTGATGTCATGTAGATATACGTATTTGAGTGATAGAATAGTAAAACTTTAAGTCTTTTATTTAAATATCAATTGATAATAGGTGTCTAATTTGTTTGTTAAAATAATAATTATATAAACTTAATTTTAGTTTTTTTCATTACAACGTCTTATTATCTGTTCGACCTATATGCTTATATTTAATCAACGCGTGAGCTTACTTTCGTTCACTAGACCTACTGTGAACAAGCAAACTGAGAAAATAGCATTAGTATATTGTCTTACTTTTAAAAACCCTAATCCATACATTCACCTAAATACTTTTTTAAAAATATGTACAGGAGTCGTAACAAATCTAGTTATCTATAAGAATGTTTTTTTGCATTCATTTATTTATTTACATATTTGTGATCCAGACCTTCACATTTTGAATGTGAATTCAAGGTGGGGAAGTACCGGGCATGACACCTTAATTTGGTCTTCCTCTCCAACACGCCGAGTGATGGAAATGTGGCATAATAGAGGAGAAGGGCCCACAATTGCTTTTTGGTAAGTTTTTGTAAAGTTTTGTACAAAAAATAATTATATTATTAAAAATTGTAAGTATGTGACTGTATATTTATCATTTATTTAAACCTTTGTCAACCAATTTATAGTACTATCTAGTAAATACATTCATCCCGAAATGTGATCGAGGTCAACTTTCAAAAAGTTCCATGCATTGAAAATTAGTCGGGTAGCCTACTAAAATTACTTTTGGCTTACTAAACACCTCATGTCAGTCGCAGCTTGCAAATTAAAAAAGACACTACAGAATCCTAAGGAAATAAATATTTTAAAATCCCTCTTTCTCTGTGTGTAACTTAATTATTTAAATGGTGGAAATGTCAAAATTTAACTTGTAAAAAATATCTAAACATATTAATACTAAGATATCAAATATATCTTATTTCTGTAGCAATGTTTATTAGCTTTATAATTTTTACTATATAATGCTTTTGAAATTCAACCTCACTTTTCAGGAGCGGCACGAGGTAAATTTTGTGCCTGAGCAGAATTGCTTTTTGGCGACCAATTACATAACGGAGAATAATAGGATAGTATGAAGATAATACCCAAAACTAACGTCTCTAGGGCGAACGTAGTCTGGGCATATTAGTAAAAAAAAAGGCGATAACTATTCCAAAGAGCTTCTAGGATATTCCGAATTTCAAAAAAATTCTGGGTGAGCATCACTTTAAACATATCCTAGAGAATCTAATTTTTAAAAACTCTGGTGGGCACTTCTTAAAATAGCTTTTAGAAGCGTCCAATTTTCAAAAATTTGCCAAAGGAGGACTACACCAAATATACTCTTGAAGTATAGCCCCCCCCCCCCTACACATTTCAAAATATTTCGTAAAGAGCGCTATCCTAAATAGCTGTCAAACGAGTATGATTTAAAAAAAATCTCTAAGCAAGGACCCATTACAAATAGCTTGTCATATACCTACAGTTTTTATCACCTTCCCTCCATCCCAAATTAAATTTTCCCTACGCCCATGATAAACCTAGCAACGCCAAAACTGACGTGTACCTAGGTGGGACATGAAAGTAATCTGAAGTGGATTTCCATAAATGGCCATCATCCATGGTTAGGATTACAAAGAACACTACAAAACATGTTTTATAGGCAATGTTCACCTCTTTAATTTTGATATAATGAACGGTTTAAGAAATAATTGCAAGATACTTTTTAAGGACGCCATTGTTTTTAAGATGGTGGATGTAAACTTTTAAATATGGAAATTAAATTCAATATTACTGACCAAAAAAATATACCACTATTAAATTTAATGTTAGTATCAAAAGGCTATGTTGGTGCTCTGTTTGGCGCCCCCTCGAGCTGACGCCCGGTCCTTGAGCCGCCCATGTCACTTTTGCTATGGGAGATTGTTAAGAAACAATGTACTCACACTATTGTGAAAATAGACTGGGAAATACAAATATTTAGAGCCACACTCATTACTGCCTTAAATTTTAAAACAATATATTATCGCAGATAAAAGTCGAATGCATTGAGAGTGTGAAGTCTTAAAACAATCGAGCACCAGTGCAAGCTCACTAATTTTTGAACTTGTCATGTGTGTTGTATTCTAATTGTATTATGACTCTCCGATATAGTGAATGTATAGTTTACAATTGGTTTCAATGTTTACCTTTTATTTACAGGCCTACGATTTTAGTCGGTCTTGTTTTTATTTTCAGCGCATACAAATACCGGTATCAGCATATCAGCTAAATGCAATTAATTACTCTAATATGTAATTGATGAGAAAAGTAAAATTTTAAAAACTGTACCCACCATAAAGATACAGTGCTATTTTCTAAAAAAATTATGTAAATTTTAATTTTATTTCAGGTGACCCAGGTATCCATTTGAACTAAGACTAATGACGCCCATCATACACGCGCTACCAGCGACTCCAGAGTAACGTACAGAGATACCACCATTCGCCAAGAAAAACTGAAAAATGTTAAGCGGGGAGTTTTTTTAAAAATATTTGGTAGTTTTTAAATTTCTACACAATATTTTTAAATAACCTTCATCCTATTCTCTACCACATTCTCCAATATTATGGTATAGTCCCAGGTTAATGCACTTCGAGTAAACTCCACGGTTCACTTGCCGCGTCATCCTCGTGCCACATCCTCGTCTTGAGATGTTAATGGCCAGGGGGGAGGGGGGTTATGGAGGCGTGAATAGGTTGGTGAGCTGTAGTGGGACCCCCCCCCCTCTACACTACAGTTTGAGACACCTGAGTTGTGTAGAAGGACACATATGCTAAAGAACCACCTCCCTCTATCTTTCCAGGATGACGGAAAGTTCCTGGCCTGAAAATTGGGTGGAGAAGGAAGTCTTATTTTGTTAAAAGTCATTAAGGATGTGGGGCTAAGAGAGCATATTGTGTGTAGTAGGCCGGTTTCTAAACTACTTCTGCCCTTAACTCATATTCCTTACACTCTCGCCTTAAGACCGGACATATTATACAGCTATTAACAACAGAGCAACACCAGTAATTCCAGTTCTCTTCTCTCAGTCATGCATGGGACACAGCGCTTGGTGGTTGAATGTGTCACTAAGGTTGGAGTTTCATGTTCTTGTGTAACTCAGTTATTATGGTAATATTCAAATACTATAATCAAATCATTCATTATTACATCCCATTGTTTTGTGGCTAAATGACCATAAATATTTACTAGAAAATCAGTGGCGGCTCATATTGGGAAGGAAATAGACAGTCCCTTACCCGAAATTTCTAAAACAGTGTACAAATACGGTATAATCTGGCTAATTCGACATCGATTATTTCGAAAATTTTTATAGTTCAAACCCACCATGATTCCCCTTGAAACTACTTTTTTAAATCAACTGTAAAAAAGTGACATTTAATGTGAATCTTAGTAGGAAATATATGGATGATTCGAAGACCATAATTGTTAGTTTTTTCTAGTTTGTACCTATTTAAATCCTAGCTTAACGATCTTTATCATCGCCCCATATGACAATACTGTCATATAAAGTTATTGACACATAGTAAAAGAGAAATTAGGGAAATATTCACCGTCAGTGAGTGGGTTTCCTAGATTAGTTGATTATGTTGGCTCGGATTTTATCGCTTTAGTGAGGCAATGCTATCACGTGACACCCTGCCATTTTCATGTGTTAATTATTCAATGTTTTGTATTTTGTGTTTGAATTTATCTTCTTTTTTAATAAAAGTATAATTGTGTGTTTTATACAGTATGTATAAACTTTGTGCTTATATTTAGCATATTTTGATATTATTTATTTATTTTCAACCAGCTGCCTTAATACTATTAAAAATGGTTAATTCAAATTTTATTTATTTCAAATTTGTTTATATATCCCGTGAAATTTGAATTAAGTTCTAATGTAATTTGACAAAAGATATTCCTAGTGTGTTAATTTGGTCCCCACGTCTTATGATCCATCCTGGATTTAAATACATAAAATAATTAAGGAACTAATATAACGTGTAAAAAGAATCAGGTTGAATCTATAAGTAGTGTACCAGCAGGGTGAAAAGTGGATTTTTTTTTTCTAAACATATTCTCACTATATCTGACCGGGATTCGAACCTGATATCCCCGCCATTGGAAGTCCATGCTAATACAATAGTAACATCTTATTCCACTCGATCACTGATAATTAATTACCTCCTTTAAAGAAAAGTATATAATTTTAAAAACACACAGTTAAAACATTTTCAAAGTGGCCTTGCCATTTATTGTTGTTGAAATAGGTAATATAATACTTAGTATAACAACTCTAAGGAAAAGAGTTGTTAAAAGAATAATTTTATTACTATTATCATTGTCATTATAATAATAATAATTATTATTATTAGTTTAGCACCACTAATTACTACCCGTTCAGATTATACGCTTACGTAATAATTAATCTAATGTGTTAGGGATTATGAAGGTTAGATTTTAGAAGAAGTGTACCTGAATTCACGTGTAGTTAGAGTGGAAACATATTTAGAAAAATTCAGCCTCAGTACACCTGACTGGGTTCAAACCACGATCTCCCCTTCATCGGCAGTCTAGTGTATTGTGAGAGTAGCATACTTTTTGGATCTTCCTAAATCTTGTCGTTTTAATATTTTGTCTAGTTTTGCCTAGTCTTAAAAATAGATCCTAGCTTTTGTTCCATCTATAAAATAAATCTTATCTGAGTCGCAAACGCACGCGTTCTCATCCTACCTAATGTAGAGTAACCTTTATTGTGGCGTTGGAAACCATCCCCTCTGGAGAATACTAAGGACTCGACACACCCCGTGAAAACTTTCCCTTCTTGCGTTAGTTCCTCAGGAGTTTCATAATTATTATCACCGCTTCTCTCCTAACTATCCCTTCAACCCCATTCCTCCTGTTCGAACGTAGAACAACGACGCATGTCTCTCGTCTTTATATCACCTTATAGAAGACGGGTACGTTAATTGCGTTTCTGTCACAATACATTGGAGCTCCCGGGAGGGAAAAGTGTGAGGAATAGAGCTTCAAGTTTAACAGTTATGGAAAGTTTCTCAATTAAGTTTGCAACTTAAGAAGTGTAAAAATTTTCAAATACACCAATGTGGGAAGTTATATTAGAGATGCGGTGCCAAAAAACAACAAAAAAACAACTCAATACCCAAAAACTTTTACCCCCTTGCCAAAAAGATGATGTACGCATCATTATACAATATATAAATAAATGTATACACATTAAATAAAAATTAGGTTATTATTTAATAACATAATAGCCACAACCAAAATCCCTTTTTTGGAGAGTGGTCTGTTGAATGGTTTTTAACTTCTTATTTATAATATTTATAAAATTAATGACAAGGATTTGGGTTGTTAGATTAAAAGACGCCGAATGATTTTATAAAGTGCTCTAAATTTCATAATCTTCCAAAAAGTTTCTATTCCAAGACAAGGAGCATAAACGATCTCTTTGGAACATTTTTTCTTTTATTCAATGTATTTCGCCAAACAGCCTGGTATGAAAAATTAAAGATAGGAAATACAAAATTATAATTAAAAACCATAGAAAAATGTATAAATAAGAAACAATAGAATTATTTTGATATAATAATTGACTTAAACGGTGAGGATAGTCATTTTTCTTTCGATTGAAATCCCCGCTGGTTGATGACATCATGAACTTAGCAGATAAAGTTGTTTACTAAAGTTAGTTTCTAGTATGAGTGTGGTAGACGACAGAGCTTGCTGCAATCGCTAGTTTCTCGGACGGGTATGTAGCGTAGGAACATTAAATACCTCTAAGATATCCCACCCTAGCCTTAGCTCTATGGTGCAATTAATGACAGCCTTTCCATCTACAGCTGTAGACGTTACGAGAATGAGAGAAATCAGTGACTTACAATTCTTGCAGCCCACTTCAAGAATGCGCGATGGCCTCAAGTCTAGCTAAGTGACAAATTGCATGCCATCTTTTCAAACGAACGCCTGCGCGTTATAATTTTTTCCATATTGTTATCTCTAACCATGTTGAGTCATATCAGTTGCTACCCAATTACGCCGCAAGGATCAGAGCTATGAAGGGGTATTATGTGTTTTAGCTTAGAAACTTTGGCGTTTTTTTTTCTGCCACCTAGGCTCAGGTAAGGATTTTGAGAAACTATTAGGAACAAAAGTTGTCTAAGCAAAATAAATTTTCCAAATTTATATTTTGATTTAAGAGTCTGGGTAGCCTGATGCTCAGTATTATTACTTTTGCTAGTAAGAATAATATATTTTTTTCCCACTTACTTGGTTCAGTGCTTATAATTCCCTAGGTCTAATAATTATTTTGGATGTACATACTTTTTTTTTATTGAGGTTAATTCTTGGTGGTGTGTTGTCTGGTTGTTGTGGAATTTTTTTTGTCTAGTTTTGTAAATGGACATCTAGTTACGAACTGAGACGTGAGGAGTGTATGAGACCCTCTGTGATTTATCATTGTTATTGAATCAAAATGTATATCAATAGGATAAATAAAGTAGAGCAAGTTTATGAGCTTCCATCCCGTGGACCTCCGTTGTATGGCTTGGTGTGTGAGCTCAGAAGTCGAAAACTACAAGCTTTTGCTACTAATAATCCTCTATTGAGCCCTGAAGTATTTGATACTCGTTCCCCTAGAGTGACTATTACAAGTTAATAATTATACTTTTAATAGAAGAAATGTTATTAACTTGAGGGAATATTTGCATCCCTAAAGGGCACGAGAAGAGATCCATACTATAAATAATTTGACACTCGTATTTGGCACGTTATTGGATGAAAAATAGGATGGTTACTAACCCAGAGGAGACGGCAATAATTACTAAAAAGGAAGCGCTCGAGAAAAGAAGCAAATCACGCTTTATGAAATTGGAGCTCAAGATGACAAGTATGGAAAAGGATGTAGTTGAAGAGGAAAAGTCAGATGAATATCAACGACAGCTAGTTCGAAGACTTCCATCTTGGCATCCATGTTCAGCAAGATGAAGGACCTATCGTGGCAATTGAAGAAGGACGTGAACCTAGGATGCAACCCTGTCGACGATATGAACGACTTAGAAGAGTTCCTGCGACAAAGTGGGGACTGAAGTTTACGGGGGATAGCATATATACAAGCCTTAAATCATTTTTAGAAATGGCTGAAAAAGAAGAAATCACAGGACGAATCTACTAGGCTGAACTCTACAAACAAGCAGTAGATCTATTTGAGGGCAAGTCGTTGGTTTTGTAGCGTTCTGCCAAGCGGATGGTCAATTCTTGGAACAAGCTCAAGAAAGAGTTGAAGTTGGCGTTTCAGTGACCGAATTATATTGACTATATTCTTTAAGAGGTAATTTCAACGACATAAGGCAAAATAGAAAGCCTTGAAATATTTTTGTCCATAATGGTTAACCTTTTTCTCGATTGAATAGGAAACCTACCGGGGATAGGATCTTAATCCATGTACTAAAAAACCTAAACATTTAGTTTAAGGGCAAGTTGTGCATGTACGACATTAACAAGTTGGAAATTTTCATCAACTAGGAGGAAGGTTGGATCTAGAAAGTGTTGATAGGACGACGAGGGCTTCACCTACTAGAACAACGTCGGTGATGTGGTCTTACTTGGCCTACACATTTAGTCATCAATTTAAAGGCAAATATCTCTGAGAAGTCCAAATTTCCGTCTTGAGTATGAGAAGTCTGAGCCCATAGCATTTAAGCTATGAAAAATAGGTACACCTTCAACATATCAAAACAACAATAAAGGTCAACCAGTTGACACTATAGATGTGAGACAGAAAATTGTTCCTATATTTTGTACGAATTTTTTTCCATAAAGGTAAATATGCAATTATTATTTCTGTAAAATAATTTCAACTGATTAAAAAGCTAGTAATAATAGTAATAATAATAATTAATATTAGTGTTAATAGCGGTATTTTTAGTAGTAGTATTATTGTTATTAGCACCGCGTCTTATTACCCGTTCGGGTTATACGCACTTACGCTAATGTGTAATGGCAGGGTGATTGTGAGATGAAATGAAGGACCTACAGTTTAACGTGGAATCCGAGCCACGGTGGACGCCTGGCATTCCCCACATTCACAAGATTTCTTGTCAGAGGTGAAGGAAGGGTTTGGTAATCAGATAAATCTGTGCCGGGACCGAGGATTGAACCCCGGCCGCCAGCATAGAAGTCTAACACCTTACCCCTAGACCACCAGGTCACCAGTAGTAGTAGTAGTAGTAGTAGTAGTAGTAGTAGTAATAGTATAAGTAGTAGTAGTAGTAATAGTAGAAGTAGTAATAGTAGTAGTAGTAATAGTAGAAGAAGTAGTAGTAGTAGTAGTAGTAATAGTAGTAGTAGTAGTAGTAGTAATAGTAGAAGTAGTAGTAGTAATAGTAGAAGTAGTAATAGTAGTAGTAGTAATAGTAGAAGTAGTAATAGTAGTAGTAGTAATAGTAGAAGTAGTAGTAATAGTAGAAGTAGTAGTAGTAGTAGTAGTAGTAGTAATAGTAGTAGTAGTAGTAATAGTAGAAGTAGAAGTAGTAGTAGTAAAGAAAAAACCTGATTTAGGGGCCACATGGTCTAACGCGCTACTCTCACAATAGACTAGACTGTTGATAACAGGGAGATTGGAGTTCAATTCCAGCCAGCTGCACTGAGGGTGGTTTACCTAAACGGCTTTTCACCCTCCCTCCACGCAAATTCAAGTGTAATTCTTTTCAATTCAACCTTCCTCAGTCCTAACACTTTAACAAAATAAGTACATAAGTGTGTAACCCGAATGGTATAGTAGGACATGGTGCTAAAGAAAAGTAGTAAAGAAACAAATTAATGCGAGCCTTTGTAGACCCATTATGTTCATAAATCGTGCTTAAATTTTTTGCCAGCACAAGATAATTAAAATAATTTTAAGGTTGGCCCGACATTTGGGGCCTTATCCTATGTGCTTCCTATCTTATAATCTACTCGTCTCTTAACACACCATATTTTGAAGTATTATATGCTCTAAGTGTCATCTTTACGATTTAACCCCTCCACCGCAAGCAGCCCCTGCAGAAAATTTCCTGGGCAAATTTTCATCTCTAGTTGATGCCAGGAATTATTATAACTTTGGAAAACCATAGCATTTATTTTTAGCATGCATGCGATAGAGGAAGAAAATCTCTTGCTTTGGGCGTGGTAAGCCAGGAATTGTCAGTAATGAGTGCACAAAATGTTAACCTACATAAAACCAGGGGGAGGAGCTATAAACCATCAACATGTTCGTTCCTCTTAAGAAGAAAAGTATGATTATCCTACCTGAGTGGATAAAATTCTGTGAAGAAGTTGCCATTTTTTTACTTATCCCACAAAATACTGAACCCTATCCCTAAATCTAAAACCTAACTATAAGGGTTCCAATACAAAAGTAAAATAATTTATTCAACAAAAATAAAGAGTGTGCTTAGTGAGTAAAGAATATAGAGAAACTTGGGCAAGAAACCAATATCCAGAACACGCAATTTGGAACAATTGCGGAACCCGTCCCCTACGGTCAACCTCAACAATATATAAATATATAAACATCCCCCTAATTCAATTACCAGACAAATATTTTAGAAGCGGAATAACGTTATACCTAGGGATGAATAAGTAGAGGAAAAATAGAGTAAGTAGAAAATATTCACAAAATGGGCTGTTTATTAAATATTCAAAAAAGATATGAACAACCATTAATATGGAAAATCCCAAAAAGAGGAGAAATAATGTATAAAATATTTTGTGATCACAATAGCATGGTTTCATTAGAAGAGCGCATTAAATATTTTAGTGATCACCATCACCAGTTTACGTTAACAAAAAAACACAAGTAAGACGCGTACTTGTTAGTCAGGAAAGAACAATATAAAGTTCATGAATTAGATCTCCACGGAATACTAGTATTATTTACATAACAATCAAACTTATTTATATAATTATCTTTACATCTCTCCATTCCGACCAAAGGGAAAATATGTCTTACGTCGATTTACCCTAGACATAAAACTATCAAATATATTATATTGATTATAAAGTTGAGCAATCCACATTTTGGTGTCCAACGCTCAAAAAATTACCATCAGTAAACAAAGTTACTATGGTGGTTATTAATAACCTTTACACTAGCGCTGATGGTGCCCAATAAATTAAGTTCATAAGTAAATATTGGAGATAATAACATCAATAGCGCTATTTTCTATTAAGTGTCCAATAACTCAAGTTCATTACAATTGAGATAAATTTCAAGTCCAAAAGAAAATATTATTATTAGCAACATCACTAGCGCTGTTTTCTAGTTAGAGTTCGATAAATCAAGTTCATTACGCCAAAAAAGAATTTTGAAACAGAAGAAAAGATTACATGCCGAAAAAAATTTGCTTACATTTGTTATTAATCTCCGAAGCCTTAGCTTCCCCTAGTGATTATCGAAGCCAGTCCAAGAGTGCTTCTCCACTCGCACGATCTTTCTTTTATATGATTTTAGCATAGTCCAAAGAACATGGAATGAGGGGATCACGAGGGCATAAAAACCAAAGAACATAAATAAGGGGGGAATTCCACACGCTTCTATAATGGAGTAGAACCAAACTGGACACTGGCTGAAGAGTATCTTCTTTTCTACTGAAGGTTTTTGGTCTGGACATTTTTGTAACTGAGCGTTGAATTGGAGCTGCCTCAGTATCTTGTTGTCAGTCATTGTGTTCGGGTGTGTGTGTAGCGGCGGGGTGAATCAAGTGCATAGTCGGGCCAACAGCAGTCGGTGTCCGTGTGATTGGCTAAGTCTGTTTGTTATTGGCTTGGGTATCGCTGACTTGTGGCTAATGCTACAATACTAAGGTAGAGACCTCATTTTGCAGTTGAAATAATGAAAAGATTATTTTTCACTTCCTTTCATTCTGTCCAGCTTAGACAAACTATGTAGAGCTAGATATATCTCTTCGATAATTTTAAATACGGCATTTTGGCAAATAAACCTTTCGAATTATTTGTTAGTAAATCATTTGCAGTATTTTCTGTGCCAGGAAGAGGACTTTTTTAGTTTACTAGAAGGGCATGTGTTCTGACAAATGCTCATGTTAAATCCCAAAGGTAAATGGGCCATATTATTGGACTGCAACTAGAACCCAATGATATCATTTATTAAGATGGTCTAATTATTGTGACACCAGACTATAAGACCCATATTCATTTATTGCAAGAAGTAATACATCGGCTAAAGGAGGCGAAACTCAGTATCAATACCAAGAAGTGTCAAGTCTACAAGCCACAGTAAAAGTACTTGGGGTTAGTTGATGAATGAAAATCATTTTAAGAGTATGTCTGGAGAAAGTTAACTATTTTATCTTAAAGAAAATTAAGGCTATCAGAATATTTTTGGGTCCGGCATAAAGCTACCAATGATTTGTGAATGACTTTTCTGGCTCAAGTTCAGTTCTTGCAGAAATAACAAGAAACAAACAGATGAGATTGGACGATAGAATGCCCAAAATCCTTCAACCAGTTGAAAGATGATCTTAGGAACCCACTGGTCTTGTCATGCCCAGACCTTTCAAAAGAGTTTACATTAGAGACTGATGCTTCGAACAGAGCTATGGGGGACGTTCTAACACAGGAGTTTGTTGATGAATTATTTTACCATTATAATTAATAAATCTTCTTTGCTGTTGCTAAAGAAAAATGAACAACTCCACGAGACGATTGACCAGATGGTTTGTAAGGACAGGGCAGTATAACTGCAGGATAGTGCACTGAAAGAGAGAGCAGCATTAAATTCCGTATGCCTTACTGAGAGCAGTTGAGCTGCAAGCCCTTATACCAGTGCTTCATAATGTATCAATACAAGGGTTGTATTGTACAAACGAAGCTTCAACCCAACCCGATGCTGCATAGACTATCGTCCGATTCATACTACCCACTCCAAGAAACGTCGACATTAATTCAAATCACCTACAATAGTATTCTTCACTATTGTAGTTTCATGTCACTTCAAGCAATATACAAACAATATATTTCAATATAATTCACTATCAACTCTGTACAGTGTAAACTGTTCATATACGTACCCTCTGGATAAGCTGGCTTGCACAGCCTAGTAACCTGGATGACTTCAAAACGTACTAAATTGAGGAACGGGGCAACTTGCCTTGATGAATCAACACACGATGTTCCGACCTGGCTGACATAAATGCATCTGATGGGCGCTTTCCTGCACACCTGGTGAAAAGAAGATGAGAACATGGCTGCCCCCTGTGGGTGGGTTGGAGAAACAATCACCTGCTCTCTGACGTCAGCAGCCAATCAGTCAATAAGATGTTTTGTCAACAAAACAGAGAAGCGTCTACTCGAAGCGGGATGACCAATCGGCGACCTACATGAAAGTTGGTGTATGTGCGGGAGACAGCATGATCCTCCCAAAATGCGACGTCACCCGGCTTAAAATGAACTATTCCTACCAAAATACCTACAGTCAACTCTCGATTCTACGACCCCGGGAATAGCGTCCCTCTTGAAGTAACGACCCTTTTTTGGGGAACCGTGAAAAATGTGGGAAAAAAAGGTTGAAAAGTTTAAGAAAATCGCTGTAAAATGTGTTTGTTGCATTTATTTAGGTCGCTGCGTTGCAATTATCTTTGTGAGCACTGTATTACTAGTAACTGGGGTGGGTCAGGTATAAAAAAATACACCACCTCATCAATGCCAGCCAATATCACTTGACTCNAAAAAAAGACACCACCTCATCAATGCCAGCCAATATCACTTGACTCTGTCCACCCCCTCCCACAAGCAAGACAATGTTTCCCCGCGCGCGACTGCCGCTACATCACGCGCCAGGCTTGCTTTTGCCATTGTTATTTCGATTCTCGATTTGGTTACTATTTTGGTTTGATTTTGTGAACAATTTTGTGAACAATTTTTGACGACCCATGCTATTGTTTAACATTGTTATTTGGATTTGGTTACGTTTTTGGTTGGATTTTGTGAACGATCTTTGATGACCCAAGTTATTTTTTTTTATTTGATACGAACTTATAATTTTGACGAAATGAGTGAAAGGAGTACCTTCTTCAAGAAATAGGTAGGTTTTATTTTATTTACTTTTTCACGTATTGTCTAAAAAATGCAATTTTTTCGTATGAAGGTCAGGGGTGGAACAAAATCTGTTAAAATTCCAATAACGACCCCTTCGAAATAACGACCCTTTTCTAGGGAACCGTGAAAGGTCGTAGAATAGAGAGTTGACTGTACGTAGTTAGCTCACTATATAATATGGATGTTTGGAAGATATTATTCGAATTTAGAACTCGGCACCGTAGGGGATGGATCTCCGTTATATTTATTAAATGTTAGACTTTTGAACTCGGCACCGTAGAGGATGGACCTCTGTAAAATTTATTAAATGCACAACTTTTGAACTCGGCATTGTAGAGGATGGACCTCTGTCAAATTTATTAAATGTTAGACTGTTAAACTTGGCACCGGCGAGGATGGACCTCTGATAGATTTATTAAATAATGTACTTTATCGACGCCATGATGGATGGACTCTGGATATTATTTTATATCGTCAGGAGACGACTTCTAAAATTCTGGACATTGTAAAGGAAAGTTAAAATACTCTGTTAATATTTTTTGTTTTAATTATGGAACTCTAATTGTTTAATTTAATTTTGTTATAGTCGAAATAGGCTGATATTTGTTTGATAGTTGTGGGCATTATTTAAATGAGCTTTTCAATCTAAATGTAACTTCAGTTACATGTCGCCACTTAAGGGCTTGTTTCTTAAAGATGTTAGTAAATTTTTGTTGTTTGCTGTTCTAAATTAACGTAATATTAATTGAAATATATTCAAATCATTTATCTTAATTACCTGGACTTTCCGTATTATTCTAGATTTTGTTATTGTACATTTAAATTCATTTATTTACAATTCAATATTTTGTTTAACGTAAATTTGGCAAACTTCTAATGATCATTAACTTATTATTATTGTTAGACTTTGTTTTGTAGTTGAACGATGTGGATTCAAGTAGTCCCGCGTGAGTTTGCATTAGGTTTGATATGTTAAACTCTCGTGTATATTTTAATGTAATGTTTGTGGTTAAAATATGTACTGTAATACTTATAGGTACTTTCGTTTTGTGTAAAATTTAATATTTAAAGTCAAGAGGTTAAAGTTAAAGTATGTAAATAATGATATAACTTTACTTTGTAAAGGTTAATGTTTTCGTAATGTCTGTAGATATTCAGAAACCTTTATAACAATTTAGAAAGGCTCTTCAAGTTTTTTATATTTTTCTTGGATTATATTGATTTACTGTTTATTAATAGCTTTATTGATATAATGCTAACTTGGTATAATTGCATTAATCTTCTATAGCATTAATGTATTCAACTATGTTTTTCTTCGTTCTACTAGATAATTGAAGAGATTAAGGTCACTAAAATTACTGTTTATTTTTTTGAATGACTTAAATTACTCTTTATAACTAACTCATGCTTATTCTATTTTCTCTATAATATTGTTATGTTAGATGACTACCTCTTATCTTTGTAGTATTTTTGTTAGTGAACTATTGCTACGAGGTAAGGAACAGAATAAGGAGGCGTTACAATAAGAGCTCTGCGAAGGGCAAATGGTATTTAGGAATAAGGAAGAAAGTAAAATAAAATAGCCTGATGGCTGCTCATGCAGGAAAGAGCTTGGGGGAATATTATATAATAACATAAACCTAATCATTCTATCACCTTAGGATGATTTATTAAGGTTAATTGTGCTTAGGGAAGAGCGAGACCAAATAACTAGTCAAGCACATGATAGTATCACTTCAGGGCATATTGGTTTGTACCAGACACACAAACGGATAGATGGGGATTGCTATTGGTTTAAGATGCTCTTTGATGTGAATTGTTATATAATAAATATCGGAGTGACCTATACCCATATTGGCCCACCCCCTATAAAATATTCCATCATGCCCTCTACACTTCTAGCTCCCCTGTGCACTCCTTTCTCCTCTTCATCACCTGTGAAACTCTTTTCTTTGAATGCCCCTTGATTTCTTCATGCTCTATTCTCCTCTCCACCCTGAGAAACCCACCCCTTTACACCAGTCGTGTTACTATATCCTCCTTTTCCCCCTTCTACCCAGAAAAACCATTACTTTGAATTCCCCTGGATTTCTTCACTCTCCACCCTGAGAAACCCACCCCTTTACACCACTCGTGTTACTATACCCTCCTTTTCCCCCTTATACCCAGAAAAACCATTACTTTGAATTCCCCTGTATTTCTTCATGCTCTATTCTCCTCTCCACCCTGAGAAACCCACCCCTTTACACCACTCGTGTTACTATACCCTCCTTTTCCCCCTTATACCCAGAAAAACCATTACTTTGAATTCCCCTGTATTTCTTCATGCTCTATTCTCCTCTCCACCCTGAGAAACCCACCCCTTTACACCACTCGTGTTACTATACCCTCCTTTTCCCCCTTATACCCAGAAAAACCATTACTTTGAATTCCCCTGTATTTCTTCATGCTCTATTCTCCTCTCCACCCTGAGAAACCCACCCCTTTACACCAATCGTGTTACTATATCCTCCTTTACACCATTCTACCCAGAAAAACCATTACTTTGAATTCCCCTGGATTTTTTCATGCTCTATTCTCCTCTCCACCCTGAGAAACCCACCCCTTTACACCACTCGTGTTACTATATCCTCCTTTACCCCCTTCTACCCAATAAAACCATTACTTTGAATGTCCCTGGATTTCTTTATGCTCTATTCTACTCTCCAGCCTGAGAAACCCACCCCTTTACACCACTCGTGTTACTATACCCTCCTTTCCCCCCTTCTACCCAAAAAAACCATTACTTTGAATGCTCCTGTATTTCTTCATGCTCTATTCTACTCTCCACCCTGAGAAACCCACCCCTTTACACCACTCGTGTTACTATACCCTCCTTTCCCCCCTTCTACCCAGAAAAACCATTACTTTGAATGCCCTTTTATTAAATACTTTGATTTTTTGGAAATATTCGTTATCCATATATTTATTTGTATATACATGTTTAATTCAATATGTCCACTTCATCATCCGTTAATGTTATATTTAAATTTTATCTACTTATCCTGTTTATATCTATTTGGGATTACGCACATCAGTCTATTTAGTAAATAGGGTCTTCATCCAACCATTTGCCCTATTCATTATTATAATCCTGTATAACATTAGCTGAAAGTATATTTAACTTGAGGAGAAAGGAGAGAAAAAATATCTACCAGGAGGTTTTCTCAAAATTGCAATACTATCTCTATGTACCTGTGTGATTAGAAGTCCTTCTCACTAGGTACTCTTGTATTGCTCGCCAGAGGTCACAATAAATAAATATTAAATGGCTCAAAAGACGCTTAGTAGTAATCCAGTAGATATTAGTTTGTAGATACAGGATAGATGATGCTCCGCAAACATGTATTCACAATCAACATTATTTAATTTGTTGTAAAATATCCTTTGATATAAGAAACTGTATGTTTATTGCCTTTATTTTGCTGAATTTCCTCAACACTACTCATACAAGTAGATTCTGATAGTGTAGGACGCAATTTCTCCCCGGGAGAGATTGAATTGTTGTGTAAGTAAATAAATGTATCTTGAGGTAATAATTAAATAACTAGTGACATAACCAAATCCATCTAGATGACGTAATACATTTAATAAGTAGGTCAGATTTAAAATAGATTCCCCCTCAAAAACTTGGGAAAGCCACCATCCATTCTACTACTGTAAATTCACTTTAAATAATTTATCTCAATAAACTAATTTCCCGTTCACCTCCATTCCCACAAAAGGTTAAGTGTGTCACTACGCCTAATGACAATATGGTCGACACAACTATGGGTAGAAATTATTGCGGGGAGTATCTTTAAGATAGGGTGAGGAGTGGTAAAGCACATTGTGGCTAAGCTATTGATAACTTATCGTTTTGTTAATATTGCCCACTATATTTGATCCTAAATGCGTTAGTAGTTGACATGAACCTTCTTCAGTACGGAAACGTTTCCCATGTTTATTGGTTTTGTGTGGAATGCTAGCTACTAAGGCAGTTTGGCTCACAATTAAAAGAGGTTACTAAATAATTTCCCCTCCTCAGTTATAATCAACCCCTGAGCGTACACCATTTATTTCGATTTCCCCTTGAACAAAACCACATTATGTCACAGATATATTTGATACTGCACTCAACCTGGACTGTCAGTGTTGTCCAACAGGGGTGGAGAGGGATATTATCGATTGGTTATGGCTGGTCAAACAAGGAGCAGCAATCCCGCCTGGTGTCACGTGACGAAACAAGTGAGTAAACAGTTGCAAAACAAGCGAGAGAGCTAGAGAGAGTCCATGGATTGTAGCGTTCGGACATACGAAGGGATGAAGGCTAATTTATTCAGTAATAGAAGCGCCGACCTGTGACATGGCTTTATTACGTACAATCAGTGACTGTTCTTCATAGAACATCGTTTTATAAAATGTGAAACACCCCTTTTTTCTTTCACTGTGGCCTAAATAAACATTCACCAATATTTATATTAAATTTATAAAATAATAAAGAATAAAATAAGCGTAGGTTTTTATCAATTTTTTGGTTGAAAAATACTTTTATTTTTCGGTGTCATTTATTCAATGAAACACAGAATTTCTATTTATAGGCTATAGTGAAATTAATTGCTTCCTCTAAGAAAATTGCAACATGTTTACTGCGGACAGTGAAGAATCATTAGCAAATTTATTTTATAATTCGCATTAATTGGATGTAGCTAAACGCACAATAAATATTCATGGTTCAATTACAGTCCTTTATTTTAATTGGGAAAGTGCAAAGCGCACACATTCTTTCAGATAGTAAGACAATGTATACAGTTCCGGATTAAACTCCGTGGAAGCCCATAAATAGTCAAATTCTTTCCTCCACCCCCTCGAAAATCATCTCCTAATATGTTTATTTTACAAACCAATAATTTTAATTAACCCATTTTATTACTTAAAACAAATATTAACAATTATAACTGCTACAATACAAATAAACATATTATGTTATTAAATAATATTATTACTAGAAAATATTATCAAATAATATTACACAATATTATTGAACAGAAATAAGAAATGTTTAACTATACGTAACTAATAAATAAACAAAAAAATCTCTTTAATATTCAACTTTCTAAAATTTTTTGGAGTGAAATCTTTCAGGATATCTTGGAAGTTTTTAACTTCTGCAAGACGTATTATTCAGTAGCCATAATGGCAAGTGAGTTCAGACGTTATTTGTCATTGTAGATTGATGACAATTTGTCAGCAGTTTTAACCTTGAAAAAGTTCGTTCACTAGTAGCGTTCGTGATCATTAGATACCTACATATTTTTAACTGTGTCATAAAAATAGGGACCTTGATTGCACCATTTTTTCAAAAATTATTCTGAACGGTCACGATGCTGGCACGGTTTTATCAGCTTTGAAATATTTTAACTGTGACATGAGAATTTAAATGAACCATTTCATCTGTAAGATCCAACTCTATGTCCTCAGAATAATTAACTCTTAATCCTTAGACCACGTCTTTAATTCCAGTATCTTACTTCGATGGGAACTCAATGAAGAATTAACTTAGTTAAATACTTCCATACGACAGGAAAGCTCTGCACATAATTTATCCAATACTGTCAGTTAAGTTCCATTTTTGAAATTTTCTCTACCTCTTTCTCTTCCACGTCATTGTCGTCACGAAGTATTTTTCTTACACGCACACGCCTGCCTTCATCAGTTTATTGAGAATCTATTTTATAATTTGTCTTCCTCTTGTAGTCATCACTCATTTATCTTTGGGATATTGAAAATCTAGCATTGATTTCAGAAAATTGGCAACCGTTTGAAGTTCTATTGTTTCCTTGAACCCTATTTCTAACCCTAACGCCTAGCCTAGAGGGTTCAAATAAAAAAAAAATCGACAAAAAGAAAGAGTGTGCTGAGTGAGTGATGAATATCAGAAAAAAGCTAGGCTAAAAATAAGCAATACCCAGCACACGTAATTAGGAACAATTACGAAACCCATCTCCACGGTCAACCTCAACAATATATAACTATAAACAAGAATATAACTATACCCCTAATACGATTACCAGACAACAATTTAGCTAGCGATACACCTAAGCATGAATGTATAAAAAGAGTAAACAGAAAAAAATTAACTACAAGAGTTGTTTATTAGATATTCAAAAGATATGAACAACAATTAATTAAAACAAATAATCCAAAGAAAGGAAATAGTTATACAATATTTTGTAATCTCAATACCATGGCCTCATATGAAGAGCGCCTTAAATGTATAAGTGATCACCATCACTAATTACGTTAACAAAATTAACAGTTACGCAAAAAAGAACAATATAGGACTCATCAATTTAACCTCTGCCAAATGCTCATGTTCTTTACAAAAATAATTAAAATTATTTATGTCAGTATCCTTCCATTTCTCCGTCCCGTCAAAAGGGAAAATATACTTAGACCTAAAATTATCAGATTTATTACGTTGGAATTAGCTAGAGCAATCCACATTTAAATTGCCAACACTTAAGAAATTACCAACTATAAATTAAGTTATTAAGGCGGCTATTGCTGACCTCTTACTAGCGCTGATGGCGCCTGATACATTAAGTTCATTTGTAAACATTGGAAGCGAAACATTAATAGCACTACTCTATATTTATCACGTCTTACTACCCGTTCGGGTTATACGCTTTAAGTACTAATTAATCTAATGGATTAGGAATTGGGAAGGTTGAATTATAGGAAGTGAACCCACATTTGCGTGGAGGGAGAGTGGAAAACCATTTAGGAAAAACCACCCCCAGTTCACCCGACCGAGATTCGAACCTCGATCTCCCCGTCCTCAGCATTCGAGCTCAACACGAAAAGCGCGTTAGCCAAATACGCCACCGAGGTGGGTCACTACTCTATAAACAGTATCCAATAACAATAAAGTTCAATATAATAGAGATAAGCCTTAAGTCCAAAACAGGCATTGTTATTAACTAAATTACTAGATTTTTTTTTCTCATTAGAGTCCAATAACAAAAGTTCATTATACTTGAGATAAGTATTAAGTACCCAAGATATATTATTATTAACAAAACCATTAGATATTAGTTCTTTTTGTTAGAATCCGATAGCACAAGTTTATTATCATTGAGATAAACCTTAAGGTGCGGCAGTAAGGAGTGCAAGTATTTTTCAGTTTTTATGGAATATAAATTTGTTGGTAAAAATAAATCAAATATTTCTCCAATAGCAACATAGAGTTTAGTTTTCTGCACATGCTAATATCAACATATCTTGAATATATGTCAAGGGTGTCCTGTAATGTTGTCAAAACCTTTTCTCTTTATTTAAAATGTTTTGACAGCATTCCAGGACACCCTTGACAAATATTCGAGATCTGTTGATATTAGCATGTGCAGAAAACTAAACTCTATATTGCTACTGGAAAAATATTTGATTTAATTTGGCCAAAAAAATGTAATGCTATAAAAACTGTAAAATTACTCGTGCTCCCTTCTGCCGCACCTTAAGTCCAACAAGGAGTATAATTATTAGCAATATGACTAGATATATGTTATCTAGTTAAGAGTCCAAATTTTAAGTCCATAATACTTGAAATAAATATTAAGTAAATAAAATATATTATTGTTATAATAATATTTAGCACCGCGTCTTACTATACGTTCGGGTTATATGCTTTATATTATTATTAATAATATCATTAGATAATCCTTTTTTAGTTCAAGTCCAAAGTTTAAGTCCGTTTATACTTGAGGTAAATACTAAGTGCATAAAAATATTATTATAAACAATATCATTAGATATTCCTTTTTTAGTTCAAGTTCAAAGTTTAAGTCCATTATGCCGAAAAAGAAATTTGAAAATAAAAGACTAAACTGAGAAAGAAATTGGCTTACATTAATAATTTCCGAAGCCTTCGCTGGCTCAAGCGATTACCAAAGCCAGTCCAAGAGTGGCACTTCACTCACACGATCACTCTTTTATACGATTACAACAAAGTCCACAGAACGCGGAATGATGGGATGACGAGGGGAGGAAAACCAAAGAACATAAACAAGGAGGGGGGGGGCTTCTACAAGCGTCTAGACTAGAGTAGAAACAAATCTTGGCACTGGCGAGGATGTATGTATGTATGTATGTATGTATGTATGTATGTATATATATACATGTATGCATGTATGTATATATACATGTATGCATGTATGTATATATACATGTATGCATGTATGTATATATACATGTATGCATGTATGTATGAATGTATGTATTCATATATGTATATATGCATGTATGCATGTATCCATGTATGCATGTATCCATGTATGCATGTATGTATGTATGTATGTATGTATGTATGTATGTATGTATGTATGTATGTATGTATGCATGTATGTATGTATGTATGTATGTATGAATGTATGTATGCATGTTTTCATATATGTATATATACATGTATGCATGTATGTATGTATGTATGTATGAATGTATGTATGCATGTATTCATATATGTATATATACATGTATGCATGTATGTATGTATGTATGTATGTTTGTATGTATGTAAGTATATATGTACATATATATATGTACTCGTATGTATGTATTCATATTCATCCAGAACGTTTTTAGTACTTATAAATGAGATAGAAAGCTAAAATTTTGTGAAATAATTCTAGAGAAAAAATTCAAAAAGTCTGCAAAACTTTAAGACTTCAAAATAGATTAAAAAAAATCAAATTATGTAGAAAAACATGATTTATTTAAATATTCAAATTCTTTGGCATGTTGTCTGCACTTAAAAAGCAAGGATATAAACTATAATTGAAATTCCAATGTCAAATTATTTTGTATTATAACACAGTGACCAGTTTTCATTGTTTTTTTGAATTCATACTAGTAAATAAAAAAGTTTTCCTTGGCGAAAAAAAATTGGACAGATAGCATTCAACAGGCTTATTTATTTTAAGCTAACATTTAAATACATATTATGTTTTCAGACAAATCAATAATTACACTAATTAAAAGGTACCTTGAAAATGAAAGAGTTTGGGAGGACACGTTGATATAAAGAAGTTGTTTTTATAGAAATGCCATTACTCCCGGGCAAATCTTTGCCTTCTATTGAGTATTTGATTCATCGGCAGAGCCTAAGAAACTTTACTTGATATCTTAACAGAGGAATTTCACAGGAAACGCGATAATAATATTCTATGTTGTTTGATTGTGAAAATATGGCTCTACAAGATGTACAAACTATACTTATTGTCTGAACCGGGTTAAGGGGGGGATTTATAAGGGCTGTAACCTAGAGGCCCCACTCATTCAGGGTCCTAGCTGTTTAACCAGCCTGAACAGTGTAATTCCTCTCCAACACGATTACAGCTAACAGCAGCCAACTAGAACCGTATGAAAGAACAAAGTTTAGTAAATAAAAATGTTGAGTGAAAACTCAATTTACATGAAATGACGGTGAATTGTCAGTAGAAAATTCCCCGTCACACTTCTCCCCTACCCATTCTTCTGAGGCCAAGGCAGATATCCTCCTCCCTTCCTGAGGCCACATCAGATGCTCCCCCTCAGGGGCGAATGAAAATTTTGACCATAGACGGGGAGAGGGGTTCAAATAATAATAATAAATAGACATACCACCCAAATCAAAATTAAATATTTTTTGGGTGGGTCACATCCTGTTAACCATGAATTACTTATTTAACAGTATATAATATTGGATGTACTGTAACTTTGATGATCTAGTGGCTGCTTTGTATCAATCTATGACATGAGCTAGCAAATCTATTTTGCCAGTAGAATGATACGTTCATTTGTAAAAATCATTAATTACTTTTCAGGAAGAAAAAATACTAGCTCTTAAATACTTAAATTTGTTGCTACATAATCAAAAACTCGCAGCTCAGTTAAAAAACAAATTGAGGCATCATATCAAAAGTGAGTCAAGATAAATAATGTCTTACAGTATTTAAAATTATAGCAGTATCAAGAGTAGCAAAACATAATTTTTCAAAAGTGTAAATAATTAAAAAGAGTAAGAAAAACCTTATAAAAATTACGTTCATATCATAAACGTTTACAAAGAAATAATTGTAAATTAATTATAAAATTTTGAATAATATTTCCAAATAAAAGGAATTTATATTCATTTTTAGTGATAAAGTTTTTGATCGCAGCGTCAATAGTGATGTTATCAATTTCCTCTTTGTATGTATTAAGATGTAGTAAGATGGTTCAGTATATTTTGTCTCATTGTTGTCCGTAAGTAGGTTTTCAACCTCAAATCTCAAATCTCTCAGCATTCGCTGAAGTAGCCTGAATGACTAACAACAACATACATTTTTCGAGTTCACTGAAGATACCTTTAATTTCTGGATGCAGGATCTGAAGTCCCTTCACAACCTGCGATACCATCTTTGCATCCGGAGAAATTCCTTTAAACGTTTCCTGATGCCATTTTAATAATTGGGAATCCAACCCATGTTCTGTTGAATCAGATTACAGTTGATTCCCACTCATCAGGATGCTGTAAATGTGCAGCTTCAAGTAGAGCATATTTAATCATTTCTGGCTGGTTTATTCTCAACTCAATCTCACTAAAAACTGTGTCAATCATTTCAAAGTAAACTGTCATTCATATATTTAGACAGTTTATTTATTATGGGTTCATCTGTCTCAAGAGAATGTAGTTTTCTGACAGATTCCTTACGCTGTTGGCTCTTTTCATGTGCTACAAGCCTTGCTGCTGCCTTTACCATTTTATTATGCCCTGACCTGGTGATACATACAAGCAATGACTTATATTTGATGGTAAAATTAACTTACCTCTAATTGCTTTTGTGCAGTAAAAACACTACACTGATTGTTCTGCAGGATTGTAATAAAACCAAGGATAGTCATAAGACCAGTGGAGTTGAAAGTACCGCACTATAACTATTCTACATGTGAAACAAATAGCCGAAACTATTGTTAATGCATTTTAGTGGGGATATTACCTCTTAGATATCATATTCAGAAAATTGGAAAATGACACCTGGACACGGGAATCGAACCCGGGACCTTCGGCTTAGTACGCCAATGCTCTTACCACTGAGCTATCCAGGATTCGTCCCGTGCCCATGGTCATTCTTCACTCATAGTTTAAGGCAGAGTCTAAGATGGACGTGCGGAAGTCGTCAGCTTATAAACATGTGATTATATGAGATCACAGCCATCAGACCACGCAGCCATTAGCGACTCGGTAGTTGGCAATTTAGCAGCCATTCGACAATTATATATATATAATTGTACAGGATCTTGTATATATTCATGAAACAAATAGCCGAAACTATTGTTAATGCATTTTAGTGGGGATATTCCCTCTTAGATGTCATATTCTGAAAATTGAAAAATGACACCTGGACACGGGAATCGAACCCGGGACCTTCGGCTTAGTACGCCAATGCTCTTACCACNTAATGGCTGCGTGGTCTGATGGCTGTGATCTTATATAATCACATGTTTATAAGCTGACGACTTCCGCACGTCCATCTTAGACTCTGCCTTAAACTATGAGTGAAGAATGACCATGAGCACGGGACGAATCCTGGATAGCTCAGTGGTAAGAGCATTGGCGTACTAAGCCAAAGGTCCCGGGTTCGATTCCCGTGTCCAGGTGTCATTTTTCAATTTTCTGAATATGATATTCTACATGTGATGGAACTGATGTTGGGTGGTTTAGTTTATCGAAAACTGGTGGTTGTAATATGCTTAGACTTGTAACAGAATAGGATGCCTGGCTATTTGATAGATTTTGAGCTTATGGGACAGAATCAGATGTATGACTAGTTGATGGATTTTGGGCTGGTGGAACAAAATCAGATCTAGGTATAATCGACGGAGTTTGGGCTGGTGCAACAGAATCAGACGTCTGGCTAGGTGATTATGGATTTTTGACTAAGCAAACTTAATCTGAACTTACAATGACGCCAGGGGTTGGAATAGCCAAAACAGCACAATCAACTGTAATATTATTAAGAAATGCCTTTGTTTTTATTTTTAAGTGTCTAGTGTTTAGTTGCTGGTTTAATCAATTTAACACATACACGTGTATAAAGCTCAAAGTTCATAGTTTGTGTATATTTGACAAATTGAACTGACACCATAGTGTATATTTGACAAATTGAACTGACACCAAATAGAGAATATTGAGGGACCATAATCTGACTAATGTGTGTTATTTCTCTTTCGGGTTCATACTCCCATCTTTCACCCATTCATATATCGTAGTATATACGTATCGGTATTCCGTCCTTACATACGGGTATCAGATCTTAGAAGGGTGTTTTTACTTTTACAATATTTGAATAACCCACTCATATGGCTGCATGGTCTAAAACGTCACTCTAGTGTTAAACTGGCAGCTGATGACTGGGAGATAGGGGTTCAGACCCCGGTCGGGTCTACTGGAGTGGTTTTTTCCTGTATGGTTTTCCATTCCCCTTCCACGTAAATTTGGGTAGATTACCTCTAAAATATTTCACGTTCCCCATTAAAGTAATTATCATATATGCGTAAATAATGAACAGGTATTAAGACGCAGTGTTAAAGAAAATACCAGAATACTTCAACAATAGCAACATTTTTTTACATTTTTTATTTGATTATTTACTTGTCATTTCGTATATTTCTTTCCGAATTATATTACTATATCATAGATCCCATAATTTAATATTAAATATCAATTTAAAACAACAGTTATATTGAAACCTGAAGAACCCACATGGAAGTTGTAAGTGTATTGTCCCAGCTTAGGAGCTGGAGGGAATTGAGGAAGACTCTAGTCTCTGACTATTTGCGTACATAATGAACTTACTTAACTTCCGATTTTTCAATACGTCGTTTTTAAAATGCAGTTTCTATAAACATTGTATCGATGTTACCAAAACTTTGTGGTACTTCTCATTTACACGCCATAATCAGGGACGTCGTGCGAAATATATTGGTCAGCAGTGGGGAGAGAACCAAGCAACAAGTCTCTCAACAAGCTAAACCACCCTGTGTAAATCACATCTTTAATGTCCAAACAGTGCGTGGAGTTAGTCCGTCAACAGAGTGAATCATACCGACAAGATCTAGCACAACTCAAAGACAATATTACAAGAAACATCTGGGAAAACCCCAGCGATTCAACCTTGAAGGAACACTCTGGAAGCGCATCGTCCATCCTGGATCTAAGGTCCGGAAGAACCGTGTCAGTGCCAGGCAGTCCAGCATCGGGAGTATCTCCAGAAACTCACCAGTCTACAAGCCCCGAAAGACCACACACACCGACGAACCCTGAACGGCTCTTCCTAAACGACTCAGCCGTGACACCCTCCGGCAGTAAGCCCCGACAAGAAAGTATTCTTCATACGCAATTAATATATGGACGAACCTAATAATCGACAACTCCTCCGGGCCATCCAAGAACTCTCACAGACGTTCGGCGAACGTATCCGGAAGCCAGCGTGGGATCGCCTAGCGCAGGTACAAGACCAGCCAGCGGAGACACTCAGCCAACTTCAGAGGCTTGGCTGTCTATAAAACCCCCCGGGGCAGCTTCACTTGACATAGAAGAGCGTCAAGTGCTATGCCTACGTTAGCATTGAAGGCTAAAGGACTTGAGCTACCGCCAGGCCGACACCGCCACCAAGTCAACTTCCTTTTAGCACTAGCGGCCCAATACAGAAGCTTTAACCCGGAGACACGCGGCATCCTTCTACACAGGATTAACGCCCTGTACATTGCCCTCACTCCGGGATGGCCAACTGCAATAGCGGCGGCGGGAAACGACTCACCGGCGGTATCCTCGCCGGGATTCATACCGCCGCCGCCGAGCCAAAAAGTCTTCACAAGAACTCCAAACTTTCCATCGACAGGAGGTGGGACGCGCTACGGAGGACGGTAGCCGTGAGGTCAGGGACACAGAAGATAATTGAACTCACCAGAAGAAACCCATATTTAATATGTATAATGTTAAAAAAAACCTCATGTATTCGTTTAAACTTAACTTGTATTTTATTATAATGTAACTTATGTATAAATTCCAAAATAAAGTCTCCAACGGTCTCTTCTCGCTCTACTGCCTCCGGCCCTCCCTCGTATTCCTCACGCGCTCGAAATACCAAAAGATATAAAAGTGGCGTGCGAGAGAGGATCTGGAGCAGTCAGCAGCGGGGAGAGAACCAAACAACCAGTGTTTTTCCCAACTCTAAGCCTTTCAAAATTAGAAAAATTTCTAAGGGGCAATGGAGAGCACCAGGGCAATGTTGAGAATGGGGTGGGTGAAAATTTTAAAATTTGGGGCGATAATTAAGCCTTGAACCAAGTTTTAAGACAACTGCATTTTTAAATTTATTTGTTTATCCTGGATTTTCAATCCCCAAGGCTTTTTAGTTGCTTAATAAAATAAATAGAATTATTATTTATTTCAGTTTAACTGAATCTGAGCTAAATATCCATTTGAGCTTAAATATATTTATTTAGTTCTGTGTATATCGTTCAAATCGTGTATTTTCAGATTAAAAAATATAACTGGATTTACTACAGCGGTTTCCAACATTTTGTAATTTATAACCACAACTTTTTTTTTCTCTGCCACCGTCGTGACCCTTTGATAACTTAAAAGCGTTTAAAATCCTACTTTTTAAGTGTTTTTTCATTGTGTCTTACTACCAGCCCGGACTAAATATATGTAATTACATCAGTGGTATAGGTAAAATTTAGGTGAAATGTACCCTTCTTTGCATAGAGGGATATTGGGATAAGCTACCCCTGGCCAGAATTAAAATCCTCACTTCCCCTTCACCACAAACCAAACCAAAGGATCATGATGTTAAATCCGCATGCCCACTAATGCTTGTTTTAATTATTATAAATTACTTATAATAATGAATATTGGCGACTAATATGTAGTAAAATAGAATCAACAAGCCCGGGGTTGGGGGATGATTTTATATAATGCTAGTAGCATTACGAGGCTGCCACAGTAAGCCAAGTCAGCAAGAAGCTATAAGAATGGAATAGCTAAAAGGAACCTAGATACTTTAACTACTTACATTTCTATTAGAATTTCGCATCTTTCTATAATCATCAAAATCCTTGAAAAAGTAAATGTAAAACTAAAAGCTCTATGTTGTAACCGCACCCAAAACACGCCGCAAACCTCAGGTTGGAAACCGCTGCTTATTACAACACACTTGGAAGCAGTATTTAACTAGTAAGCTCCCTGAGATGTAAACTCGCTCATCACGTTATCAAAAATTTAGCAATTTGGCCATGTTTATTTAAAACATTTTCAGCTGTAAAATAAAGCAATGAAAAATGGAATTTATCTACATCTCTAAGAGTATTTTTATATCTGTCCACCAATGATACGTGAATGAACTATTCAAAAACTTATTGAAATTTAGCGTGTGAGGATGAAGGGGCTTCCCATGACATTTTATTAAATAAATAAACACTCTAAAAAACATCCATGCAAATCGAGCACTTAATAAAGAATTTAAAAATGTACACCAAATTTGAAAATGTTAAAGGTTGAGTAAATATACTTATTCTTTGTTTAATTTAGCCTATTTAGGGCCGGTCTTATGACTACTGGATAAATATTGCTATTGAGGGTTAAAGTTATCTACCAGATAAAGTGTTACTGGACACTTTAATAGTTTAAGCATCTTATAAACTGAATTTATCTGCCAGATAGCTATATGTAGGATAAATATATTTTTACTCAGAACACGCAAGGTTGATACTGTTTTTACTGGTGAGCGCATGCGTATAAGCCCTGCTGATAGCGCTACAACCTATCGGGTGGTGGAACGCTCAACATTTGTTAAATTATTATTATTATATTTAGAACCGCGTCTTACTACCCGTTCGGGTTATATGCTTTAAGTACTAATTACTCTAATGGATTAGGAATTGGGAAGGTTGAATTAGAGGAAGTGAACCCGCGTTTTCGTGGAGGGAGAGTGGAAAACCATTTAGGAAAAACCACCCTCAGTTCACCCGACCGAGATTCGAACCTCGATCTCCCCGTCCTCAGCAGTCGAGCTCAACACGACAAGCGCGTTAGCCAACTACGCCACTGAGGCGGGTATTTGTTAAATAATGGTGGCTAAACGAGTGCGAGGAAAGAGATGGCGTCACGTGGGCATAGAGCTAAGTTGTCTTGCAAGTACTAATTTCGATCTTTGCCAAAATGTGGTCAATAGTTGATTAAAACTTTTACAAAATTCCATTTATTGTACTCACATTTTGATAATTTGTTCTTATATAAACATAACTCAAATAGCGTGTCGGTCATATAAATGTGTGAATTAAATGTTCTAACTTTATATAGTGAGAGCCCAGACCTGTGCTTACTAAACACGTGAACCAAGATTTTAACCTAAAAACCAGTTCTGATAGGCGAAACCTAATTTAAAACAACGCGACACAATGACAACAACCATTTTAACTTCCAGATAAAAGTTATCAGGTACGTAAACCTGCCGATACAAATGTGATGGATAAATACATTTTATCTGGCAGTCATAAGACGCACTTTTATCTTATCCACCAGGTAGAATTATTTATCTACCAAATTAATATTTATCCAGGAGTCATAAGACCGGCTCTTAGTCACCAACACGTGTTACCTACTGATACATGGAAATAAAAGTTTTATGTTTGTATTAAACAACACATTTTTATATCGAATTATACTGATATAAATCCACCTGGCTGACTCACTCACTGACATTAAGGTTTACCCACTTCCAGATGAGCTAGAAACTTGAAATTTGGCAAACTTATAGACTGTGTCCAACGGGAGGGTTCCTAAAAGTAAAAAAAAGAAGATTTACCCTAAAAAAAATCAAAATGGCGGTGTAACTTTAAATATGTTCGGACCTTTCTTTGGAGGTCTCTTATGGCTAAACGGTAAGACCTATCGAAAAATTATCTGGAATTGCATTAGTTTACACCCACTTGCAAAGAAAAAACACGGGGTGTTTGGGGTCGTAGCCCCCAACGAGCAAAGCAAGTGGAATATGTACATCTCTTTATTAATTATTTCTCAATAATTTTATAACCAACATAATTCCAATACTGTTTATTCCACAAGTAATTACCCCGTATATGCCACAAACGGCAGTTTATTTATATCCAGAGAACAATTAGATTTAAGTAAGCTCAAATTGATAAAATTTCATTAAGTTCATGTATAATAGGGTTAAAGACCCACATCGGTGATTACTTGGTTTAAATGTAAGACTCATGTAGTTTCATTTGACAGCGACGAGGAAGTCACAGTTTGAATGCCAAACGGGTGATTTTTTTTAGCATTTCAATCAGTTAGATTGGACATCTACAATTAAAAGAGTTCTATAATTCATTAATTTATGCAAGAAATAAAATATATTCGCATATTTAATTGAACTACTCTGAAGATAGTCTAATAAATCTATGTTTCTCCCGACCTTCAAACATTCAAACACGTGGTTGTTAAAAACAATACTGACTTTTGTTAAATACGGGAGTAGATATCAAAGAAGAGAATTAATATTAACATAGTTATAAAAAAATTACTTTAACGCTTGCTTTTCTCATTGGATAAAGTCAAAAAGATTTACTTACGCCAGCCATGCGGTCAACATGAAAAAAATAGTAAACTACATCTATATCAACAAATATTATTAAAATAATAATGGATCTTGAATAACATAATTAAAGCAGATATATTTCCATATAATATGCCTTGCTGAGTACTCACATCCTTTGGATGTCTGCTGAGTCCTTTCTCCCACATATGAAGCTCAATAAAGCCCACATATGAAGCTCAATAAAGCCATTTAATAATGGCCGCTCCACGTGTTGTCGTAACTAGATCTGTTGAAGAGAAGAAATGAATTTGAGCATCGACGCGGAGACCGGCGGCACGCCAACGAACCTGGTGGTAAACCAAGGAAGCTTCTTCCTACCTCTCCTTCGTAAGTGAATTCCTCTTGTCGATTCTCTTTATGCCCGCCTTCCTTAGTAGTTTCATTTTCTATGTTATTATGTTTATCATTCTTTCTACTTTCTTCCATTCGTATCAGGTTGAGCACTATATAAGGGGTCGCGTCCCAGCACACAATATAGCCATTTATTGTATCTCTGCATTGAAGGAAAGACTCCAGGTTTGTCACGACAACTAAGAAGATGGAGGCGTCGGATTCACCGCCACCTTAGACGGGACGACCATTATTCAGTAACCGCCTACTAAGTCAAGGCCATGGGATTCATCGCAGTCATGGATGGAACCACAGATTTCAATGTTTTTAAGTATTCTACCGTAATCAACGAGTCCTTTTGACTTAGATAATTTTGTTTATAAAGATGAGTTATTTCTTATTGCACCCCTTTTGTTTTTTATATTGTCAGAGACGATTTTCTTTTTGATAGTAGGTCTAGTTGACCGTTGATCATGTTCAAATCTTGTTGACCTGTTAACTCAAGTTTCAGTTTATTGGTTTTAAATATTGTGTCCTTTAGAATGCCGGACGGTTCCTATTGTTTCTTGTTTTTCAAATATTGTAACTACGTACAGAAATCTTCTGTTGAGATATATTTATGCCTCCGACGCAGATAGCGTAGATAAGTTATAATGTCTTAATAATGAACTTATAATATTCCACTAGTTACCTTAATATATATATTTAAATCAGAATTTGTCATGACGCCTTGAACGGCGCGAGCATCTTCTCAGTTTATGGATGGCTAGCCCCAGGTTGTCTGTTTTGTTTATCTTGTTCCAATTAAGTTGATAGATGCCAGTGTTTTAGGTTGGTCAAGTAATCACGTTTCACGTGCAGTATTAGCTACGGTGCGCAACCCAGGGAACTGCACTAGAGTCATAGTGGGGTCCGCGAAAATAATACTCTTTAACTCTTACCTTTCGATATATTTCTAGTTTTTGTGTTCTAAAGGCTCATGGTCTTTAGAATTTTATGTACTATGAAATGCCCTGGCAGTACCAAAGGGGAATGTGACCAGCCATAGTACTTTTGATGACACCTGTTTCCTAGCCATCTACTGCTGTTATTAACAGCCTGTTATCCTAAGTGTTTAATGGATAATATTTTGAAGGCCCCATCAAGCACAGCCTGGTTTAAAGTTACCTTGTAATATATTTTTCTAGTAGTAATTATTGAATTGTTCTACTTTATAGAATTTACTTCTACCAGTGCCTTGGCGACTACGCAGCCCTAGTAGCCACAGTCTGATTGGATCAAAACCCTTAATCATTTCATCTATATTATTGTAAACCATTGCTAACTTAACTATTGTTTTTTCTATCAATAAATCATTATGTTTTTCAATCTTTGTTTTTATCATTTATATAATATGTGTAATGGTACTAATTGCGCCTAGTCTAGGTCTACCTGTAGCCCTTATTCAGCGCAGTTAAAGACTTGTTACAATTTGAGAATGATTTATCTTTGAGTGTTTATTGTCCTTCCTTTAAGAAAATACTTGTACACTTCCTCTATCCATGGCATTGCTCCACAGATTGGAGGCTACAAACCACACAACTAACTGTTTAATACCTGAAAGTCATTAATGCCAACCTATTTGTAAATAATTATTATGAGTCTGGTATTACTCTAGTATAGGCAAATAGTGAGATCAAACGATTATAATAATACGTCTAATCAATGTTTGCAATAAGGAACCTACTGTTAGCTTTCACCTACAGTCCTACAATATAAATACTACAGTATAATATATTATGTCACCTACAGTTATTTTGTATATCACCTACAGTTATATTTTATATCACTTACAGACGTACGGTGTATCACCTACATACTTAGGGTATATGTCACCTACAGTCCTACGGTGTATCACCTACAGTTCTATTGTATATCACCTACAGTCCTACGGTATATCTCCTACAGTCCTACTGTATATGTCACCTACAGTCCTACGGTGTATCACCTACAGTTCTATTGTATATCACCTACAGTCCTACGGTATATCTCCTACAGTCCTACTGTCTTGTCTGTAAAAAATTAAGAAGTATCTTTCACGAATATACAATTGCATCGAAAATAGGTTTAGATTGTACAGCGTAGGCATACATCACTAAAGGGAGAAAAACAAGTAACATTACTTCGATCTTCATCACAAGGGGCTTTAATGACGATTGTAACTCTTACATTTTAAAGGGAAAATATTGAACTACAGTAATTAATGATATACTTTTTGGTTAAATTCATACTTGTCATCCTCCAGAATTGACTCAATCGCTGACTGATTACCTCATTTCACTAGTGATGTCAAGCCGACAGAAGATTACCCTGCTGTGTTAGTGTTGAATGGGAACGTTACCCTGACGATTATTATTAATGTGAATATATATTGCGAGAGAAAATCATGTCATCATTGTTTGTTTATCACCACACAGTTCTCAAATATGCAATCCCTTGACGTGGCTCCTAAAAATTTCTAGCACACAATAAACTGAAATGTGGTTAATAGAAAGCACACTAAAGATTGTGACTATTTATCATATTTGTGAATTGTTTGGATTGAAATTGAAAGTCGAACACGTTTATTAGTGGCCAACGATTTTAAGAAGACTGGTCTTTGACCACTTTATCATTTAGCTATTAACACAGTGCTTTTCCCTACAACATAAACACGAGGGAAACTCTAATGAGGCCACTGACATATCATACATTGGTAATGTGGAAAATTCAGTTAACACCAAGGATTTCTCCAAGCCAGGGTCTTCCATTTGGACAGAGGCCAGTTTACCAAACCAAACACAGCACTATTGATTACTCTCTACCTCAACAGAAGAAAGAAAAATGCTTGTGGGTCAAAGAAATAGAAGGTAAACCCTCGGGACTTGGAGTACAAGCGAGTAAAAAATGCAGGGGAAATTGAAAGTCAAAGTGAAAAAATTAGAAAGAGAAAGTAGTTTAGAATGGCAAAATATAAAGGAGGAAGAGAGAAGGAATACTGTCAAAATAAAGGAAGAAAACATAATAAACTGCCAAAGAAAATGTTTAGGTGCACGCAGTGCACCGGAAGCAGAATTTGAAGATAGTCTTTCCATTCAGTAACTAATTCACTGATGATTACCAATCGTTTTCAGAGAAGAGAATGCCAGAGAATATCATTATTTCAGTGTATTACATTTATAAGATCACAATGAAGAGGAGTGGGTGTGCTGAAGAACTTGAACTGATATTGGCTCTGCTATATTTGTGTGTGATATTTGTTGTTGTATATATATATATATTGGAGGTTTTGATGTTAACACATTTTCAACTTTTGAAATTTCCTTTAATCTTTTATTTTCTATTTTGAATAAGGTGAAACATTAGATCCATGAACATTGTTAGCAAAATTTATTTAAATTATGAAATGTACAACAATTTCATTTAAATATAATGAAATTAATTAATATAATATTTTATTAGGGGTTTATTTCAATTTGCCTACATTTTCAATATAAACTAGTGTATTAAATATATCTCCTAAAATTTCACGTGTTCCCAAAATGGGGGGATCACTATAGTCTGTATTTTATTTTTACACTTCCTGTAAATCCAACCGACCTCATTCTGAACAGGTAGTAAGACGTGTTGCTAGATTATATATATATATATATATATATATAATGAATGTTTTCAAATTAAATAAAAGTAAACAAAACACAATGGAACACATCCTTTCCATGTAATGATTTATTAAAAATCACGCCACACCAGTAGATGTAGCTGTTTATTTATATCTCAGTTTGTAGGCATCCGCATATTGATTGAGTGGGTTGTTAGTAAAATTTGACATTACCTCCTAAGTGGATGGTTTCACGCAAAATATTGAAATCTTAAGTTATTCAAGTAAATTCGAGTGGACGGCGCCATATAAGCTGGAATATTGGTATTAGCTTGGTTCTCGTTGCGAGATTGTGTTCCTGCTCAACTCTTATTTTTGGCCAAAGTGCTAATTCAGGGCTATAATCGTATTGATCAAGGTCATCGTTGGTGGTGGGTGTACTGGGGAGCGTAAAAGGTGATTTAAACATGATTTTAACTTTGTGGACCTATCAACATTACGCCGTGCTTATGTATTAAGTTTTATCATTTATATTAGGTATTTAACATAATCTTTCTGAACAGACTGATTATATCAGCACACAACTTACAAACTAACTTAAATATAGAACCGACACAACATCCAGCTCTCAGTCTTTAATTCATCAGTATGAAAGTTAAAATCCAAATGTCACCAATGAGACATTATTTGGCCAAATTATAAATATAGCCCCGGGTTCCTTAGATTAGTATACAAATGTACTACCGACTAAGATAAGGTATAAGATTAATGTATTCACAATTCTTTAAGCTACGCTCCTTATATACATAGTAAATCAGGAAGAAAGAGAAATAATTTGGGATATATTATGAGCCATTGTGAAACAAAATTCCATGAATCAGTTTATTATTCTCAATAGTTTCATAGATACACCTGTATGATTGGTTCGTGCACTCAGACCTGTTCTCTTTCACCTTCCAACTCCCTGACAAACGAGAAGTATCCCGAATGATCCAGTTAGCAACAGAAAGTTGTTGAGACACGAGTATGTTTTATGAACAAATACCACAAATCTTTACACATGTGGAATACGCACAAAATGGAGTGTGTATGATTTTTGTTATGGGAATGCCGTTGCAGAATACCGTCACAGATCTCCAAACCGATGAACTCCCAATCGGAAAGTGTTCATCAGAGTTTTCACCAATTTGCGTACTAGCGGTGTACTGCCCAGTATTCCTATCTCATCACATAGTGCAGGTCAAGGACACGTGAGAGATGAAGAAAACATTCCATGGATGGTAGAGCGCAGCCCTTCTACGAGCACACGATGAATTAGTAGACGTATGGCTGTTCCAAAGACAAGAGTAAATCAAGAATTACATCACTTTGGCGTCCACCCCTATCATTCTCAGCGTGTCCAACGTCTGCACCCAGGAGATGCTGCATTGCGACTTGAATTTTGTCAGTGAATACACAGTCATCGCCTATTAATGCCATACCTACTATTCACCGATGAGGCAACCTTTACCCGTGACGGGATCCATTAAAATCGAAACAGTCATTTCTGGCTTGAAAAAAATCCTCACTTAGCTGTAGTAACTTATTTTCAACAGCGTTTTTCAGTAAATGTTTGGTAAGGTATTATCGACTATAACTTAATTGGCCCTGTTATCATTGACAATCGTCTAACAGGTGCAGGTTACCTACAATTGCCGCAACATGAATTGCCTGGGTTTCTGGAGAATACTATACTATATGCTCGTGCAGTGACTCTATACCTAAACCAAACTTTTCCTGGACGGTGGATTGGCCATTCTGGTCCGATTATTCGGTCGCCAAGCTCTCCGAATTGAAATCCCTGGGATCATTCTTTATGAGGATGGTTGAAACAAACAAATCTAAACACACGAGAAGAATTGATTGCCCTTATTTTGGATGCTGCTAATCCTATAATAGGACGGCACGCTACACTCATAGAAACAACACAGAATCCTAGGACACAAGTTGTAAAGCTGATTGACGTTAACGGTGAAATTTTTTATTATTTGTTGTGAGATCGTAACACGTAGCACATATAATATTCATGTTCAATTCAAACAGCTGTATCTCCGAGAATATTGAGGATAATATATATGTTCATTTAATTTTTTTTCACAATGGCCCATAATATCCCAACATATTGCCCTCTCCTCCTGAACCACTCTATATATGAATCCATACATATTCCGTTTGTTAATCAAACAAAAATATTTTAAATATTTTAATACTATAAGCTTTTGTTTTAAATAAACTAAAGCAAATCACTGGTGGAAAGATAATTACAATATCAAAATTTAATAAATGTTATTTAAAAAAGGAAGGAGATTTTTATTTATCTTATTTCGTTTATCGAATCAAATTTCATGAATCCAGGACATGTGAAATTGCCTCCTTTCTAAGCTACGTGTGTCAATAACTCAATAAGTGAGGAAAATCCAATCTTTGGCTAGAGATGTTGAAAGGTAAACGTAACTATTCCCTGTAGATCCCAAAAATGTGAAGGTCCATTGAAACAGCCCTACATGTAGGGGCCACGTGTGTAAACACCCCCGCCCCAACACCCAAACACGATCGATCACTCGCAAATAGACCAGAAAAATGTTCACACTCCACTCCCGAGTAGATGAGCCACGTCGACCCAAATCGTTAATCATAAATCGAACCCACCTGCATACGGTTAGATAAAATATGTGGATGTGTTTTTATGTGGCTGGTTCTTTCTGACACAGAGAAGTGAGTATGTGGTGGAAAAACTTTTTAACATATCACTATGTAAATGAGATAACAGGAAATAAATTACACTTTAAAGTAGAAGAATCACCTTAAAATTACAGTACGAAACACTGGGTTGAGACGATATTCGTAGAACAAAATATTATTATAGTTTTAACAAGCAACCATATTTATTTAGTTAGATTTTGGTTTTAATTTAATTATTATAAATTCTAATTTAATTTCTTTATGTGTTTGTGTGTGTGTTTGGATGTGTGTGTGTATGTGTGTGATAAATAAAAAGATTTTATACATAAAATAGCTCAGAAAAATCATTAAGATTAGCACCATATTTTAGAAGAATTAATAAAAAATAAAATACCTTTTTAATTTTGGCTACGCTTAGTATATGTATGTGTATTTTTATCATGTACAGTGATAATTATAATTGAAATTACACCAACATGCGTTGTCAAAGCAGATTTAAAAGAATGTTTATTATTTGTTACTTTACGTAAATAAACTTATTTAGTGTTTATATGTACCAAATAATATTATATTTTATATGATATATATAGAATGTGTTTATAAATATTTTTTGAATACATATAATAATAAAAATAAGATAGTTTAATAATGACATACACACGAAATTTCCTTTTCTTTTTCAAAAAAATTCTTGACAATTTTAATGTAATCCCTAGTGTATCTATATTTTTTTATGTATATATACATTGGACTTTATTAGCTTCCACGTTTGCATTAAAGTTGGGTAAATAAACTTTTTTTTCCAGTGAATCACCTAAAATATCAATAACACCATTTCAGACACATATAGGACGAGGAAATGTATTTTATTTTGTTGACGATGCCACTCACACATTAAATAATAAATAAAAAAAATTGCAATAGTTTTATCAAGATTTATTATATTAAGCGGATGCACTGTTAAAATTAACACCAAAAGAAATATTTTAAAATTGTTCATTCTTTGCATCAATTACATGATTACTGCTTTTATGTGAAAACAATGTTGCAATCAACTGAAAAAGAAATAGTTTAGATTTACTAAGATACGAAAATAAATGAAAATTAATTTACACGCAAAACCATAAAATAACTGAAAGAGTAAATACCTAAATTTTAGGAGTAGACACTATCACAACAAAGAAAATTGTGAATTGGGCTTAGTACATAAGTTTCCAACTGGCGGCTCACGATGCATTTTTTTTAGGTCCACGAAGTTTCTTGAAAAAGTAATCTATGGTAGTAAAATTGATGATTTAGCCGAGAAACGGGAAGCTTTTATTAGCCTGTGAAAGGCTCCAAAATAAGTTCATATTTAATTTATTCCTTACATAATCATGCTATGGTAATTATATTGATGTATAAAATATGGTAGACCCAGATTTTAGTCGGAAAATTCATTTAGTATGTCTTTTTTTAAACACAATTGTTTGAATGATTACTTCTTAGTTTATTCATAATTAATTACCTTGTTTTGTTTATACGTAGATTCCCAAGAAATTAACTAATTACGATGTTAAGATGATTATTATTATTATTAATGTTATTATTGGCACCGCGTCTTACGACCCGTTCAGGCTATACGCACTTACACTAATGTGTAATGGTAGGGTGATTGTGAGATGAAGTGGAGGACTTACAGTTTAGCATGGAATCCGAACCACGATGGAGGTCTGGCATTCCAAACATTCACAAGTTGTGATTAATACATGTCTTGTCAGAGGTGAAGGAAGGGTTTAGCAATCATATAAATCTCTGCCAGGACCAAGGATTGAACCCCGTACCCCCAGCACAGAAGTCTGACACCTTACCCCTAGACCACCAGGTCACCTTTGGCTGCCATCAATGAGAAATAGCGGTGAGTTGGTCAACTGTACAATTTATGTAATTTTTTAATCACTGTTGGCAACCTTACATTTATTTTTCAAATTATTAAAAGTTTATTTTTCTGTGTCCATCACTCTATACAAATAGCCGATTTGTAAAACATTTTATTTTCGGGGGAGGTAATTAATAAATGAAGGCTGATTGGTTTTTCCCTGAGTGGAAAAACCAAACAAAAGATCATTAAGGGAAGGGACTATGACCCACAACTTGAAATATTGATTTCTTCACGATTCTGCATAATACTGTTGTCTATTAGCAACAATATGAACTATTTGGACATGTGGCATATTACCTTGTCTGTTTAAAACACTACCTATATAGAGCTGTGAGAGTGCCAACTGTTCGGTGAGAGAGAGAAGGGTATATGTCACATATACTGTGGGTGAGGGGGGGGGGGGTCATTTTTGCTTGCAGTCAACCTGTTGTGCTGCTTTTAAACACTGACCGTTCATAACTTTAAAATGTCGAGTGCAGATAAAAGTAATAATGTTAGTGGAGTTAATATACAAAATGCTTTTATGTTGAGACTCATAAAAAAATAGCCACTGTAAAAAGGCATATAAAAACAAAATAAATAATGCAGATGAGAGAAAAAGGGAGGTAACTTATACTTTTTTTTTAATAGAGATGGTAAAGATGTAAGGGTATGACTAAAATCTTTCACTGACACGTTTTATATTAATTAGAAACGAATTACTGTAGCCAGGTCTGGTGATAGGCCTACTAAAACTAAAACAATTAGGTCTATAAATATATCTTTATTCTTCGTGTTTATCTGAAAGCACTTATCACCATGGATATCTATGATTGTTCTATTTATCTTTCGAAGCCCCTAGTTGCCAAGGTGACTAGCAAAGAAGATTTGTACATTAAAAGTTAATGTTTATATTGTTTAGAATTTAAGAAGCAAATGTAAGCCAATTGATAGTTATTTTTCCGATACTGCTTCACTCGCTGATGATAAAACATACATATTTCCCTGTTCCTTGGAGAATAAGGAGTAAAACAGAATAATTCTCGTCTCGATCCGATTGGATTTGACTGGCAACCAAAACCAGACAAATATAAAATGGAATGTAGAAACAGTTTTAAACATTTATTATTTGTAAATACGTAGTGTTGGGAAATAAAATGCAAGGATAATGTATTTATTTGATGATCTTGCTGTTTCTGATGAAAGTGAAGGGGATATTCAAGACATATTGCAAATAATTAATTGATTAAATACTCAAAAGTGGACTTAATCTAAAAATCAACAAAATGTAAACAAAGATTATTATATGCAGTAAACTATAAATCAGTCATGTAACTAGTGGAACAAAGGTTTCAGCAAGTAATAAACCTTTGCTACCGAAGAAGTGAAATAATCGAAGGTAAAAGAAGCAAGAAATATATTATTTGTAGGATAGCTCAGTAAATTAAATATTATAACAAGAAGCCAATACTATCCACGACCAGCATTATTTTGTAAACAAGGAAAAACGAATTCCTAAAGGTATGGAGCGTTTCGCTTTACAGATGGGAAACATTGACTTTTGGAACCACTGAATGGAGAAAATAAGAAGAATTCGAAACGTAGTGCTAGAGAATAATGTTGAAAATGTTATCATGTTTGGAGTTGGTATCAACTACACAAGAAAAGCAAAAGCAAATGGAAGCTTTGGAAAGGTACACAGTTACGAAGGTAGAAGATAGTTTGACGAAGATATGATATAAAGCAATTTGGAAAGGATAAATTAAGGAGGGAGACAGAGATTGGAGAACACGAATCAGCTAGTGGACATGTTGGCAGAAGAAGGTACAAAGCCGCAAAAATTGGGGACCAATATAATTATAAATATGTGTATAATTGTACACGTATATTTAAGTATATATACTATACATATAATTTTGGGTTAAATAATTAACATAAAACTACGAATTATAACATATAAATTTTAAAATATTTATTTAAAGAATGTATCTACTATTGTTTCTAATCAAGAATACATTTACTAACTTTTGTGATAGCCCAATATATCAGTGTTTATAACCATATTATATAATTTAAGGAAAAGTTATAAAAATTTGGGATATTAAAGAATAGATTCCAGAACTAATTATCTGAATTGAAGAGTTACACTGTGGTAAAAAAAACTAGCCCCACACGAATATAGCTTAGAATTGAACCAAACCATGACTAAGTCATCGTAAGTTAGAAGGATTTGATTGTGAAAATATCTCGTGTAGAAACTAAGTTTTCGTGTAAGTTTTTGAGTGTTCGTCAATACATAATTTAAAATATCTAGCACGTCAAATTAAACGAAAATTTTCTCCAACATCCTTCCTTATAAAGTTTCCCATAATATTACTCCTCACAAAACTTGATATAGAGGTTTAAGTATTGGACGTGTATCGAGTTCCAATAATAAAAAAAAACGTGAAGTATCGTATTTTAGAAGGAAAGTTCTATCGGTAGCATTCCTTGTGGGGTTGTTTACATCGCATTAATTTTTCATGGTGAGATGCCTCAGGGGAATTTTGAATAGTAGAAACCAGTCTTAAATGTGTTCATAATAATACTTTAACAATGCAACTTTATAGGGACCATTCTTTTCCAACCCAAATTAATCAAGTTATACTATAACATATTTTTATAGAACTATATTTAACCTCTGTGAATAACTTACAAAAAATTAATTTTCGACAGTATAATTGTATAATTCTTTTTAACGTGTAGTCATTTAGCTACAATGGAAATCCGAATTATATAAGATAAATTTAATAAACATAAATTAAGCATAAATAACAACGTAGCTCTGTGTCGACACCGGACTGGAAAGGGAAAGGCACCATTTCAACATTTTTGACCCCCTCTAACCGTCTCCCTCCCTCTCGTAAGAGATAGTAATATTTTAAGTCACTTCCCCCCTCTTTATTAAGTGTTCTTTTACTATTTGGTAGATTAGAGTATTTTAATCATTTAGTTATTTTTATAATTTTTGATTATTTATTTAGCACCGCATCTTAAAATACGTTTAGGCTTTATATGCGCTTAAGTAGTAATTACGATAATAGATTAGAAATTGGGAAGGTTGGATTTAAAGGAAGTGAGCCCACATTTTCGTGGGGGGAGAGTGGAAAACCATTTAGGAAAACCAACCCAGTTCATCCGAATGAGACTCGGACTTCGATTTCTCCGTCCTCGGCAGTCTAGATCTACACTAAACTAGCGCGTCAGCTAATTACGCCACCTAGTAGGATTTTAGCATAGTGTTTGTTTATAAAGCGAGTGATTTACATTTTTATGATTCTTTAACAGCTTTAAAATAAACGTGTACCATATAATAATGAAAATTATATGAAAAAGATTTTATAGAATTTTTTTTAAAATTTTGTCTCACTATAAACATTAATAAAAAGGCTTTTATAAGATGGATTATGAACACCACCCCACGAGTAAGAAAACGTAGAAAACTACTCGACCCCCCTTCCACGTACCAAAAACCTCCAAAAAACCCTAACTAATTTAAAAACAGCGAGTTGACGCAGTGATATGATACCAAAATGTTGAAGCAAATGAAACGATAGCCTGTCTTTGAACAATTAGTAGCCGAGGATATTACCCAACGTTTTCATTGGGGATAGCTATTTTAAACTAAAGAACATTAAATATTATATCTTTTTTTTTATTTTGCGTAAGAACTTGAAAAGCCACTTCAATGGATTTTAATCGAACTTGAAAAGCCACTTCAATGGATTTTAATCAAACTTGTCCGTTTACCACACACCACACACACCACACACACCACACACACACCACACACACCACACACACCACACACACCACACACACCACACACACCACACACACACTTACACACACACCGGACTCTCTTTCAAATCCGACCAATATTTAACTATGTTTGGTCATTCCCTCGGCGCACAGTTGAAACTTTAGTAGGGGTCAAAACTAGGATAAAATATGTAGTCTTAGCAATGCGAACTATAACATTTTTAATTCATCACGTAAAAAAAGTTTTATAATCGTTACAATTTTCATTGTTTAAAGTATGGTGAGTTTTGAATTTCGATGTGTTTTGAAGCCCTTCCCCCACTCAAAAAAAAGTATTCCATATTTTTCAATGCCCAAGTGTATCTGTTTATCTGTCTGTCCTTGAAATTACAGTCTAAAATATTTCATAGTTTGGTTAAAACTCTATATTGAGAAGTTATATGGATATTAAAATTTAGGGGTGTTTTTTTAAATTTTGATTCTAAACCTCAAATTAAGGGAAGTTTATTGATTACTTATGTTAATGCATTTGAAATTTTTTGGAAATGGGTATAATGTTTTGGTTCACAATAATTGGTATTTAGGGTGACTTTTACAGAATTAATTATGATGTATGTTTATTTTTCTAAAAACAAATAATCGAGTCATTTAATGATTTTTAATTTTTCTAAGCTCATATTTAACTTAATATTCTATGGCAGTTTTCTCAAAATTTATATCCGAATAATATTTCACACTATTATGGAAATAATGTTTGCTATTCTGATAAGACTTAATAAGAGATAATTTACTAATAGCTCATATTTTTTAAAATTTTATCCCAAATGCAAGATAATTTGTAAAAATGTGTATAAGATTGTGTCGTAACATTTATTTTAAAAATGATTAAAATATTTGTCATTCAAACAAGTAAAATTATCATATAACTACTTAAATAATATTGAAAATGAATTAAAAATATTCTTAATCAATTATAAACCATCAAAATAAAAACCCTTATTGATTATTTGTTAACAAAATAAATAAAAAATAGTTAATTTTGATGTTTTATAAAATATCCTACGGCACCCAAACCAGAGGAAATCATTGTTCATACTAAATATGATTTAAGTTGTTATATAATAAGTTTAATTATTTAAATGTTGTCTTTAGTTGAAAGAGAATAAAATATTTTTTTTCAATGAAAAGATTGTACATATTTATACGGTGATACTTTTACACATAAGTCAGTGACCTGGAGGTCTAGGGGTAAGGTGTCAGACCTCTGTTCTGAGAGCCGGGGTACAAACCTTGGCCCAGGCACAGATTTATCTGACTGCCAAACCCTTTCTTCACATCTGACAAGACGTGTGTTAATCACAACTTGTAAATGTGTTGAATGTCAGGCCTCCACCGTGGTTCGGATCCCACGTTAAGCTGTAGGTCCTCCATTTCATCTCAAAATCACCCTAGCATTACACATTAGTTTAAGGGCATACAACCCGAACGGGTAGTAAGACGCTGTGCTAATAATAATAACCATAATTAAGTAATTTTTTTTATATATAAATAATGTTCTTTATACATGAAAATTCTAGAAATTTTGTAACTTTTAAAAAATGACATGAAAGGTTTGGTTAGTAATACATATCTTGGAATTATTTTTTGTAAAAAACAAGTTTCTTATTAATTCTCGTAAAGGAAAATTATTTAGCATTGATGCCCACCTCGGTGACGTAGTTAATTAACTCGCAAGTCTCGTGTTGAACTAGACTACCGAGAACGGGGTGTTTGAGGTTCAGATATCACTCGGGTGAATTAAGGGTTGTTTTTCCCTAACTATTTTCCGCTCTCCCTCCACGCAAAAGTGGGTTCACCTCCTCTATATTCAACCTTCCCAATTTCTAATCCATTATCGTAATTAGTATTTGAGCGTATATATACTACTGACCAGATAATAATATTCTCAGTGTGTAACGATACAGTATTCCACTTCTATTCCACTCTTATTAAATAAATACATTTGGTCATTGATATAAACACTATTTCTGATCACCCGATATTTTCTTTGCTCACGATATTTAACTGGTCAAACCCACTTCTCAATTTTATTTTCTCTTCAGATATGCGTAGATCTCAGGGCTTCCCCAAACTACGATAGGAGGGAATCGATCTCGTTCAAGTCCCTGCGGGTACGCTACTGACCAACATGCCCTACGATAAAATTGTAGCTACAGTAGCCCCATGGCTCACAGCTGACTTCTGACAGTCAGGTGTATACATGAATTTTGACTGACAGAAGTGACAGCTGCTAAACACATGTTTTTTCAGATCATTTGGTTCGGCGTAAGGATCGTAATTTGGTCTGGTAGATTTTAAAAGCTGTCAACTGTCAGCTGTCGGTCATGATAAAAGAAGCCATGGGGCTACTCTAAGGTCAAATTAGGTTGAGAGAATATGAGTAAATAATACTTGGTTATTAAAAACAATGAGTCATTGTTTGTAGGTGCTCTATTCCGAATATGTTTCCTATCGATAACTCCAGTGGAAGTTGAAAAATTCAATTTGACCCAAATCTCTTCAAAATGCGATTGAAACCTTCTTGCCTTTTTTCAGGCATGAGCTGAGTCACCAGTCTCAGTCCATATCGGTCGCCTGTCTTTGTCATGTGAAGCCAAATGGCACCTTTTTAACCTTTTAAATTAGTCACATCTCTTACAACAGTGTTTTAGTATCTAAATTCTGACAACTCTAGTCCAAAACTTGTAGTTCAAAGAAATGTCAGAAATAACCAGCATCTAGGTTGTATCGACCAAACTTTATACATGTGCGTGGCTCTTTATTTTACATAACTATTCTACTTCCCGGTGTAATAATTCTTGCATGATTGGTGTCATTTTATAGTTACAAGATTTTGATGTCAAAGGTATTTCAAATTTTCAAATATTAGAGGAGAAGGTGGTATTATGGAACCCCATTTTCACTATAGTGAATTGTAAACAAGGTATCATAACTACGCCCATATTTGTTGTGCTAAAAGTACCAGTAATTATTAAACAAAATGTTCCTAATGGGATTTTTCGCTAGCATAACTATAAGTATGGTTTTTGAAGGCTTTTGTCAAAAAAGTCAAAAAGTAGTTTTTGGGAAGCCGGGTGGTAATATGGAACCCCACTGTATGTTTTCAAAAAATGCTTTAATGTATCCAAAAACAAATATAAAAGGACAAAAAAGTTAATCAATTACAAAATCATTTACTCCAATGTGTTTTATAAAAAAAATGCTTTAATAATAATAAAAAAGATTTATGAAAAGCGAAGAAGCTAACTATTTACAAAAATCACATATGTAATGCTCCTTTTCAACATCAGCGCAATCTTAGTGTGCCCACATTAGCGCACATTAGGCATTGCACCCACACCTCCCCATGAGCATCATCTGCGAACAACCCATCACAAAACAGACAAGCAGTGTCATCTATAGAAGGGGGTGTCTCGTCGTCGGACAAGTCGGAAGGAGAGTCAACAGACGATGGTATGTGAATCGAGTCTTTATCACTTGAACTGCTGCTGATGCGTTGTCGCTTTGCCTGGGGTGTTTTGCCTCTTGTTGGCCTTTTGACACCGGAAGTTGAAGGCTGATCTTTATGCACAGAAATCGATGTTGCTCCTCTTCCACGTACCCTGCCACGAATCGAACTTTTTCCCCTGTTTGATGGCTTTTATCTATAGTGTTATTTATCTATTTCTAATTTTTTCATTTTCATTCTTTTTTTCATTCATATACCACGTACTTTTATCAAAATTATTCCATGGTTTGAATTTGTGGGTAATACGGAACCCCAGAGGAGTTGGGTTCCATATTAAAATCACCAATGGTGTCCGTATTTCACGCACCGCCATCTTGGATTAACTTAATTTCTGTCGACACCAACTTTAAAAACGTGAACATCAGACAGATTAGCATGTACCCCTAGGCCTCTAGAACGGGACACATGCACCAGTTAACCTACAACTACATGATTTATATTTTATAAATAATTAAATTCACCTACCATTCAAAAGTTTGGAATTGCGAAAAATACAAACGTCCTGTTTCCCTGAGCGCAACCGCATAACTGAATTGGGAGGCGTTCTCCCCTTGCTATGGGTGGCTGCCTAGTGCAGTTCAGCCACAATCCGTTGGAGTTCGCCTCTATTATCAGTTTGAAATTGAGGGGTTCCATAATACCACCTTCTCCTCTACTATAATAGTTTCATTTGTGATGAGTGTTTGAGAAATGTATGGCAGTAAGAAAGAAAGTGTATTGTGGATTTGTTGATCTGGAGAAAGCATACGATCAGGTGAATAGGTGTATATTAAAGAATGTTCTTAGAAAATATGATGTGGATATAATGGTTAGTAAATGCAATTAAGGCGGTGTATGATGGAAGTAAATCGTGCGTTAGGGTGGATGAAGCTTTGAGCGAATGGTTTGACATTGAACAGGATGTTAGACAAGGTTCTGTTATGTCTTCATGATTGTTTAATGTTTTCATGGATAAGAGTATAAGGGATGCTTGTGACTACGTGTTATGTGTAAAAATGGACCATATAAATGTGAGAGTGCTGTTATATGTGGATGATGCCGTTATAATGGCTGGTAATATAAATAACTTGCAGAATGCATTAAATCGTTTGAGTGTAGTGACAGACAGAATGGATCCTCGTATAAAAGTCTCCAAAACTAAAGTATTTGTTTATAATAAGGTCGGATAATGAAATTACTGTCAGCTTATTATAAATTGAAAATTGTTAAAACATGCGAAGAGTGTTGTGTATCTGGGCAGAATGTTCAGTAAAAATGGAAGGCTAGATGATGAATTAATCGACAGACGCGTGAATGCATCTCAGAGAGTAGTTGGATGTATGTGGACTATTGCAAAGAATGAGGTAGTATCCATCAAAAGAGGAAAATATGGCAGTATATAAAAGTTTGGTAATGCCAACGTTGTTTTACGATGTGAAGCCTGGGCTTATCAGGTGAAACACAAGAGGACGGTGAATGTGGTTGGAACGAAATAGCTAATAAATATATGTAGACAAACTCGTATTTAAATAGTCAGTAGCTAATGGGTGCTGAAGAAGTGTGGTTTTAAAGGAGTCAAATAGGTGGTTTGGGCAAATTGAGAGGATGAGTATGGATTGAGTGACTAAACAAATATATGAAGGTAAATTGTATGGATCAAAAGGAAATGGTAGACCATGTAAGACGTGGCTAAATATTGTATACGTATATTTTAGATAGAGAAACTAAGTGTTTTAATAATAAAAGAGCATGCATGACTTGGTATATGGATATTGTTGAAGCGAAGGAAGTATGCAAGAATAGGGAAGTGTAGAGAAGGTTAATGAGGATGGATTAAGTATGAGGTTGTTTTATGAGTTGTATTCACAGTTTATTGCCTACCCCATAAGGGAATGGCGTGATTAGGTATGCATGTATGTATGTATAGTTTTAATTGTATCTAAAATATATAAGAATGCGCTCAACAACATTTATTAATATACTGGTAGTCAAGACTTTGGGAAATAATCTATAACAGTACCGTTTTCAAATTAAAATAGAAGATTTTGAAATTAGGTTTCCATTTTGTAAAAATAGCGTATACAAATATAATTTACCTAAATGGGTTTATAATAAAACCCAGGAAGAGAAGATAATTAAAAAGATTTTGTACTCTATTGTTTACTGAATTTTTAACTAGAGCAAGTCACGTGTAATAAAATCTGTATGCTGGTATAGTATGATTGAATAGTGACGGGAGGTCGAGTTTCGAATACCAGTTACATATTGTGACATTACATTGCATTATGTTACAATAGGACCCACCCCATGCTGATATTTACGCATAACTCTCTGTAATTCATACTAGCCACTCGAATCATACCGACACAAATAGAATCCCTACAGTAGTACTGTTCTCTATTGTAGTTCATGTAGGTTGATACGACATAATAAAACAATTCTGATCCATAGTATATACCCTCTACATAATCAATTTCAACATAATAAAACTGTTCGTATACATACCAATTGAATCTTCTGAAACTAGCAACCACCAATACTGGCCTACACCTATAATCCTAAATTGACGAGTGGGCCGAGCGTGCTACGATGTTCCAATAAGATTTAGTCCACTCCGTCCTGTTCTACTAACACGTAATGGGCCGGCCAATATTGGACACGACTAGATAATGACTATTCACCTATTAACCTGCCCTCTGATGGTAAAGAGATGAACTACTTTCAAAACATCAGGTGATTGAAGAAATGGTTCGGAAGTCTGATGGAGCCTTGTCAACAATGAGTCTACATGATCATCCAAAAAGCCGCATTGACGTCACTGAGCGTATTTACAGTTCTCCCACCTTAATTCTATTGCGACGAAACCCACTATATATTGTGATGTGCGTGTATGCTAAAATAACTATTTTATTTCAACGCTTGACCAAGGAACATTGTCCTGGACCTAGACAATGTCAGGATACAACCTTTATATATTATATCTTCATCAGAATCTTAACTATGGAGATTTATTTATTGGACTCTGATTTAATTTTAACTCTTAGATTCAGCCATGCTAGATGTTGTAAATTTCCTATTATCTAAATCAATTGATTTTTACCTTATCTTTAAATTTGAAATGTGGTTCTATATATTGTCTGTAGCCACTTGGGCTCTAGAGTCTTTTTGAGTATTAAATCCTTAGATAGCCACAATTGTTAATTGACTTGAAATTGAACGAGTTAAATGTAAATTGTTTTGATATTGTGGATAATAGTAATTATTTTGTAAACATCAAGGTAGCGTTTCTTATTTTTGTTTGCATTTTGAAATATAGTTTAATGTAACGTAATATTCTTATCATTTTGATTAATTATGAAATTAATTAACTTTAGTATATTTTCTAATCTTTTCTATGGTTTGCTTCTTATATAGTATTTTCGTTATTATTTACTAGTAGGGTAATTGTTTTAATTTCCTAATATTGTGTGAGGATCTGATAGACCCGGGGAAGTTTGTCTAAAGTCTGTTAGCCAAACTCTCACGTAATTTAAAGTCTCTTATAGAAAGTTAACATCTATAGTTAACGTTTTTAAAGTCTTTATTCTTAAGTATGAAAAATACACTTTGTTAACTTTTTAAAGTACTTATTAGGCCCTTTTGTATTATCCTGATGGATATTAATATTTTTTATTTATTGTACTAAATTCAACGTTACGGGTTGTTCTGTCTCTCCAAGACTGACCCATTTGAATTTTGGATAGATTACGAGTTTTATAACTCTCTATTAAGTTATCTGCGCAATTTGAAGATATGAAGTTATTATCTTTTGTTTGGTTTTCAACATATCGCAGTTTGATTAATGAGACCTTGCATAGTTTTCTGCTCTATTGTTATTGTTTTGAATAAACCGTTCATATTGTTGCTTTTAAATATTGCTTATCATTTCCCTGGTCACTTGTTCCCTAGCTTTCTCCCACTCCTTTTCATCTTATTTATTGTCGTAAATAAAAGGACACAGAGTGGGGTTGTAACAATATGCTAAAGGTGTTTTTTTCCATTCACCCACCATCAAAATAGGTAGGAGTCAGGGCAACAATATGAAAACCATACTTTCATGAAAAGATGTGCCAGAAGTTACTTCTGGTATCTTATCCCTTGAGCTAAAAATTGTTTTCATTGTCTTCCAAGACCTTTAAAATAACTAATGTTGACAGGTATGTTATTTATTTTTATAGCTGGATTTCAATATTGTATAGACGTTTAAATAGTGAATATATCCCATCTAAATATATGAGTGTTATGTTTTAGTTATGACTTACTTATATGGTATCTTTAATTTAAATTCAAACTTCCTTTTTCTACCTCGTTAGTATAATTATATTCAAATATCCAGGTAGGATATTAAAATTGGGCGTACATCTACCCATCCTTAAAGAAAATCTAGCTCATTTTATTTATGTTTCTGCTACAGAACTGCCCTCCCTCACCCCGCCATCCGCCATCACCATATAAAAAAGATGCTAACGTTTTTTAAAAAAAAATTCTGCCTCATAAGTTTTAGAAACCTACAAAACATATTATTTGTTTAGTACTTAGAACAAAATAAAGTAATGCAAAATATTAATTTGAATTGACATTCCGAAATATAAAGTATAAATACAAAATGTCTTCTTAGAACTCGCTGTACTATTTATTTACTACACAAGACATAAAAACAAATTATTAAAGGTATTAAAGAAATAATATAAATCAAGGTTGAGAGAACTACCAAAATAATGATGTAGTATTACCAATATTTATTTAATGTCTACATCAAATGTATTTGTGATCATTGGTATGGATAGGAAATATCTAAATAGGACACATATTTCAACTCTACTTGCTTTTGTTTCAAGATATTTTTTAAAGGAAGGGAAATGCAATGTTTTAACGACTGCTTCTTTTTTTTCGATTGGACATTTATTCTATTTGTTACCAGGGACATGTTATAGACATGTTCTGTCTGTGTTGAGCTGCTTGATGTTATTGGTTGCCAGAAACGTGTCGCAGGCTCATCGTACCCCTCCCCTTTATCTGACAAACCCTGACAACCTCTCTCCATTCGCCCTCCAACTCAACGTCACACCACAAAAGCCTTTTCGACTAACAGCTGCTATAGCAAACAATCACAAGACTTTTTTCCTCGCGTCAATAAAATATCTTATAATATTATTATTATTATCACCCCCGCCTACTAACCGTTCGGGCTATACGCACTTACGCTAATGTGTAATGGTAGGGTGATTGTGAGATGAAATGGAGGACCTACAGTTTAACGTGGGATCCGAACCACGGTGGAGGCCTGGCATTCCCCACATTCACAAGTTGTGATTAATACACGTCTTGTCGGAGGTGAAGGAAGGGTTTAGCAATCAGATAAATCTGTGCCGGAACCGAGGAAATATCTTATAAAATTCTAAGTAACTAATATATAGATAGACACCTCAATTTGTATTTGGGAAGGGACTGTTATATTTCATAGGAACACAAAAGTCAAAAAAATGTATAGTGAACTTAAATAATAATTTTTTTCAAATATTGTAAACAAAAATAATATCACTTGGTAATTTTATACTGAAAGATATGACCAAAACAAGTGAAGGGTACGGGGGGAAACTTGAGGTACATCTCATTCAAAGCTACTTTTCCCTGTAACTGTTAGCGGTCTACTATAGTGATTAGAAGAGCTGTTTGTCTCCAGTGTCAGTACTCACTAACAGATACACACTGGGTGCAACAAATATATAGGGGTCAAAAGTATTATTTTCCAAAATATTTTTCACCCTCTCACTAAACAAATGCAGATTTTTTCTTGTAAACCGTGCCAAGAACTCTTTTACTTCACCCAGGAATTACAGTATTTCTGTGAGAATAAACACATTTTTTTTCCCCTGCAAACTTCACTAACTACCATCCTCATGTAAAATATCAAAATAGAAACGACACAAATTTATGAAACCTATAAATATTTTCCAAAATACGTGTTTGTTTACTGTACAAAACGATGCTTGACCTAATGTTATTTTCCTTTAAACTATATTAATCTGAATTTGAAAATTAATTACGAAAATATTTAAACTCACATCAAAAGCAATATACGGGTATTAACCACGTGCAAAGGAGTAAAGACAACAAAACCACTTACTTTATTTTGTAAATAAGATCTGTTTGCTTCTCCACATACGGTATGTGATATTCTAGTATTTTCTTGAATATCGAAATAAAATAAAATAAATGATTTGAGGTAGTAGTATATATTTTCTTATTTATTATATTAAAGTTTGGAATAAAATTTTCAACAATAGATTTCCAGTAATTTATCCTTAAGTTAAATTTATTCAGAAAGAGTAACATTGCATCTTTTTAAAAACAATAAACACAAGTCATTTATGATTTTTTTTTAAATTCATACTGTTTTATAAAACATCAAATTTTAAAATTCAAGCAAGCTATTTTTAGAGAACCCTCAAATTACTTTTATTTGTAAACATAAAAATACACTAATATTTATAATGGAAATTTTTCTCAGATTAAGTTTTTGAGGTGAATATTAAAAAAAACACTATATTAAAATTCTAATTTCCTTAGTCTCATAAATAAAATATCCCTGAATTAATTTATTTAAAAAATAAATAAATAGTTTTGATAACATGTACATTTTTCTGTAAATACCAATTTTAAGAAAATCGTTAAGATTTTTTTTTTTAATTTAACATTTTTCAAACATCATTAATCAATGAACTACAATTATATGATCTTCTTAAGAAAAATCAATAAATATAATTAGAGTAAGTGCGGGTAATATGAAAAACCATTTATCTTTTCATTAATAACAAAGCGTATTTTCACATTTTGTCATTGAGTTCCATATTAAACTTATAATTAATATGATTTGAACTATTTTTAGTATTTAGAGAAAAATTAATAACTTTTTATGGCCTGTAGGAGCATTTAAAATAGATGTAGAACAAATGAGAGCAATATGGAAAAGGGAGTACAATATGGAATACTACTATCCATTTTATATATAAAATTAACTATATTACTAAAACTAACATATGTTTCATAAGAAAGTGTAAAAAAAAAGCATGCAAATACTATGTGTATAACAATAAAATAGTAATGATAACGAATCATTGAAATAATACATGATGATAAAAAATAACTATTATTATTATTAGCACCGCGTCTTACTACCCGTTCGGGTTATACGCACTTACGCTAATGTGTAATGGTAGGGTGATTGTGAGATGAAATGGAGGACCTACAGTTTAACGTGGAATCCGAACCACGGTGGAGGCCTGGCTTCCCCCCAAAAAATAACTAATTAATGATGAATTATTAAAATATTGTATCAGGTAACATTGTTCTCTTAATGTATTTCTTAGGTGATAGGAAAAGTTTTAATCTTACGTTGACAAAATAAGTCATTTGACAAATACTTGAAAAATGGGCGGGCATTATGGAATAGTAGTATTCCTTATTTCCCGACTCACCATTTTGGAAAATAGTATTTTTCGTTATGTTATAATTACAGTAAAATATTGCTTTTACTCAAAGATAAGCATGAAAAACAATAACCTAATGATTAATGTTGATTATAATTAATAAGAACAGTAAGCTAAAGAAATATAGCATGATAAACACTAGCCTGCAAGAGTTTTTGTGACAGACAAAATAAAAAATATTCTCCCACAAAACAATCATTTGATCTGTCGAAATATCACTAACTGTTCCTAACTCTTCCAGATTGTTTTATGTAATAGTTGAAATAGTTAACGATAGATTGTGACACTTAACATATGCGAAACAATGGCATTCCATACTGCCCAGCTATTCCATACTACCCACATTTCCTTTATTCATTATGTAAAAAATATAACCGATATAAATCCAACCCAAGTCATTAACACGAGTTTTAAGATATTCAAATTAAAAAATAGCGTTCATCAGTAATTTAACCTTCAATTATTCTTTCACGCGAAAAATAAACTATACCATTTTATTAATTGAATCAGGAACATCCCAGATATTAGTTTTAAGCAAAATACTTAACGCCATTATCAAAATATTTAGAAGTTTAAACAAACTAATGGTTAACTAGTCCTATCTTCTAACGAATTTTTACCAAAAAACCAAATATACTGTGTTTTTGAAATATAACAACAAAACTCCCTAGGTATCCATTTTAAACTGAAAAAATTAGTCATTTTCTAAACGTTTGGAATTAAAATAATCATTTATCAGAAACTACTCTTAATTACAGTATTAGAGTTAAAATCAGATATAAATTCCTTAAGTACGGTATATCCTTAATTCTCTAATTGTCAAATTTGAACAAGATCCATCAAACAAGTTTTCATTCTTGCTCAGGGAGAGACAAACAGACAGACATGGGGCCAGAAAGAATGATAAAATCCACGTGTTTCGGTTCCAATAAAATGTAAAGATTAATAATAATCTGAATATTTTCTTCATTATAGCGATACATTATTTTAAATAAATAGTACAATACAATCGCATAAGCTTTCTCATATTTTTCATTATAGCATGAAGGAAAATTTTGAAAAACAGGTTTTCAGTAAACTACCCTTAAGTAATCCTCATAAAAACAAACTACGAATCTTTTTAATCACAATAAACATTATATATATAATGTTTATTGTGATTAACAAGATTCGTAGATTATATATAAAATTTGTACCTAAATTGTTCAAATATTTTAACAAAAATAAAAATGTTCAAATATGAATTATCTGCAGACAATCTAAGACGAATTAAATGTGTAAAAAAAATCTTATTTGCTAAGAAAAACTATTCCCATATATATATTTGAGGTCACTCTACAGGGCTAGTTTTTGAAAATTTCAAATTTATATAATTTGTCCTTAGTAAACAAACTACCCTTAAATTAATCTATTTTAGAAAAATAAATTTACATTATTATTGGCCATGTAAAATAGTTCCCCAGAACCCATTTTAAATATAGCGTTTAAGCTATTTTTTACAATAATTAGTCATCAGTAAACTACTATAGAATGAATTTTATTTAAAACCCTATATATGTATATGAGTATATAAAAATATATATAGCTATTTATATAAATGTATCTATATATAAAACAATATACCGTATATAAGAAACTATATATATAGATAGGATGGAGAGTTATATGTAACTTAAAAAATACTTAACAGATATTAATTTTGACAAAAATCACTAATGTCTTTTTTTAAATTTTTAAATTAAAAAGAGAGCTATACGTTAACACCCTTAAGCAAATATTCCCCCTAAAAATCAAGTAGAGCGTTTTATCTTTTGTGTCAAACACACCCCAAATATGCATTTTAAACCAAATTGTTACGGTAATTTTTTGTAAATTTTCTATTTTGTGTACTTATCTCACCAGTAAGCGCCTCTTTAACGATTTTTTAAGTTATTATTTGCTTGGAGGAAGAGTGAAAGCCATCAAGTAGAAACGACCTTCAGTACACCCAACAGGGATCGAACCCAAATCCCCCCCCCCCGTGTTCAGTGATCTAGTCTAATGTGAGAGTAGTGCCCTAGACCTTACAGCCACCAAAGCCGGAATATTTTAAAATTCACTTAGTTTCCACGGGGTCCACGAGAGCTAACGGGCCTGCATACCATACCCCCACCACTGAGGTGACGTCACGGTAGCGGTCCTTCCCACCGCTTTACTTAAGAGTGTTTGGTGAATTCTGCTGCGTTGTTTGGACGAGTTAAACATTATACTACATAATAGTTTCATGTTTTGTTCCATTGTTAGGGACTGCAGTAGCGGCTCGTAGCTCCAGAAAATGTTTAGCCTTTGTTTTAAAATTGTGTAAAAGGAAAATAACATGTATATAAAGAAAATTTATTCAGGAAATTGATAAAATCTTAACAACAACAACAAAAATTTTTACTTACTTTAACTTAAATTGTTACAGTTCAAACTTGATCTATTCATTTAAAAATGAAATCCATTCTTCTTGTTTAAGTTTACGCAAAAAGTTCTATATATTTTCTCCTTGATCTCTGGATGACAATTGAGGAAATTTGTCTTCATTGAAAGTACTGCAAGCGCATTTAGTCTTTCTGTTAAATAGAACAACTGAAAAAAATGAATCAAATAAAATAGCTGGAAGCAGAATAATAATCTAACTCTACACTCTTCTACACTTTCTCACAGTCAAGAATAAGGTACACGATTTTTAAGCACAACATACGCTGAGTAAAATAAAACTTCCTTCCACCATCACGCCAGAGCCGGCACTGAGAGAGCAACAGTGCTCTCTCTACCTGGCAGTCCTGCCTTCCACCCCACCCCCTACTATGTACGCATGAGCACAACAGTCAATCGCCACGTTTCTGGAACTGTGAAGCGCAAAGTTTCATACAAAGATTTTTGTATATTTTTCATAAACTGGGGGATGGCTACTGAAGTACTGAAATTAAGATTAAGAAATATATATTGTTCTACAAAAATTAAGAAATAATTAAAGAAAAAAGGACTCATTATATTAAATGTTATCGATAATAATAAAGTGGAAATAGGAGGTGCTGCAGTTCCGCATTGCATATTCACGAGCCGCCACTGAGGTCCTGTTTATAATGTGACTATTGTTGTATGCTTTTGTGTTAGTATAAATTATTAAATTTTATTTTTATGGTATAATATCATACTACAACGCGTTATAAGAGAGTAGGATGATTATAACGATACCATTACACAAAGAAACGTTAATTGGCGAACAATGGGGCCTTTAAT
>CABEEJ010000998.1:145500-182299 GCA_901482245.1 Timema douglasi | reverse complement strand
GATCCAACTTGTTACATAATAAAAGAGTCTTCACTCTCCCTATGAAGGTAGGTTTGGTTGAAAGGAGTATGTGTCTGACTCCCCCTGTTGGCAAAGTTGATTAGGTTAAACATCCATTCAACTCGATAGCGCATGCGCAGAACCTCCCAACTCGGCCAACATATTGGGTTGGTCGTTTATTATCTCTAACAAATGATCCAACACAACCCAACACTACTTGTTGGCTCTGACCAGCTCACCCAACATCAACATGTTGGCCAACATCCCCCACAAGTTTGGAGTGCGTTTATATTGTAACACAACTTGTTGGGATCATGTTGGTCAATATTGTTAGCTGTGTGTAGAGAGGTGGAGAAATGCGACCTGTTGGACCTCCAATGTATTTGTTCAAAAACGCGATGTAATGGACATGCGATGTATTTGTAATGCGATGTAATTGTATATAGGTGACCTTGTGGTCTAGGAGTAAGGTGTCGGACTTCAGTGCTGGGGGTCCGGGGTTCAATTCTTGGTCTCGGCACAGATTTATCTGATTACCAAACCCTTCCTTCACCTCTGACAATACATCTTGTGAATGTGGGGAATACTAGGCCTCAACCGGGGTTTGGATTCCACGTTAAACTGTAGGTCCTCCATTTCATATCACAATCACCCTACCATTACACATTAGCGTAAGGGCGTATAACCCAAACGGGTAGTAAGACGCGGTGCTAATAATAACAATTGTATATATACGCCCCTTCAATCCTATTGGTTGTACGTTAGAGTAGGGTTAGCTGGGCATAGAGAGGTGGGGAAAATGCGACGTAATGGACATACGATGTAATGGACTTGCGATGTAATTGTATATATACGCACCTTCAATCCTATTGGTTGTACGTCAGAGTAGGGTTAGCTGTGTATAGATAGGTGGGGGAAATGCGATGTGATGGACCTGCAATGTATTTGTTCCTAAAACGCGATGTAATGGACATGCGATGTAATGGACTTGCGATGTAATGGTGCCCACCCTACGATTCAAATAAATTGATGGATTCTAATTTTTTTTACTTTAAATTTCTAACCATTATCAGTGGCAGGCGACCTAAGGCCTTAAGATCTGTCGCTGGTGACGGAAAGGTTGGAGTTCCAAAGCCGGTTTGATGTACATATGTATTTAAAAACTATTTTTTCTACTTTACTTACATGAAAATGCTGAATTATTTGCTCTAAATTATATATTCCTTATTTTACTCTAGTAATGTAGATTTGCGGATATACCAGCCAGGCATTAGGAGTATCACATAAAGATTTCAAAGATACATCGATAGTATATTTTTGATGTTTGACACTCTTATGCCGGGATCACGATCAACTTAAAGTTAACTTAACGTAACTTAATGTAAAGGTTCTCCTCATGTTTTTAAATGTAAGTGATCACAATGCAGTTAACTTAACGTAAGAGATGTCCTGGGAGGTCTTTTACTTTAAGTGAACGTTACATGAAGAGCATCACGTGATCTAGCCAGCCATCATTATGCGAGTGACGTCAACAGGGCTATTTAGTAATTCATTTGTTGGTATTATGACCAATGTTTACTTTTTAGCATAAGCTCTAGTGATCAGTCATTGAAACAAAATAACTAAACTAAAATTGGTAAGCTAAATTTATCAAAAAAGTTTTGTAATAGATATTTATAATATCAATTGAAAACTGTAAACATTCACAGATCATCACTTTACAAATAGTACAAATCACAGATCATACCCGAGAATGAAGATGTTTGTCTTGAGTTGTTACATTAAGTTACGTGAATCATGATCACACATACGTTAAGTTAACTTTAAGTGAACGTTACGTTAAGTTGATAGTGATCTCGACATTAGGGAAACTAGGTAGTATTACATTGCACTTAACCTAACAGGAAACAAGCAGTCTTAATGACGTTGCATAACTGTGTCGTCACGGCAAGTCAAGATAGGAGTTCTCATGTTATTGTATTCACATTTAATTCAATTAATTTTTAAAGAGACAGCATTGAAACAAAATATATATTCTTAAATAAATCTAAAAATATTCGTAGTGTGTCACAATTTTTTTTAATCTCTTAAGTAGTTTTTTTGTAAACTTATTTTTTTTTAAATTCTCTACAACTGTAGGAGTCTCCCTGCCAGGATGTAGATTAAAAAAAAGGTCCAGGGAAGCAAATATCCATCTAGAATAGAATCCAATAAAACGTAATTTTATAATGAAAGTTAATGCTGTCCATGTGCAAATACTAGAGTGAGTGCTTATACTTGTTAGTTAAACAGGGTAAGTGTTATTAGCAGAAAAACAAAAGGCCTCACAGTGTGAACTATTCATTTTCTTCCATCTCTTTCTATTTCGTACATTTGCATTTATGTTTGATAGGGCTTAAACTGCTTGGGGGTCAAGCTAGGATGCAGCCCGCTTCGCAAAATAGCTTTCAATGCACCAAGTAGGCAACGTAATTAATTTGACTGCCTACACCAATGTTTCCCAAACTTTTTTGATCGCGACCCTAAATTTAATATTTTCCTGGGCTGGCAACCCAAAGTGCCATTACTTTATAGTTTCATATAATCAATTAATTTCCATAAAATTTAAATCAGATAAAATGTAAAGAGGAATTTTTAATGAAAATATGACATTGCAATGTTCGTAAATTGTAAGAAAAAAAACACCTATTTATGTGGCTACTAATATGACGCTTCCTTCTTGGGGAGTTCTTTAGAATTTCTATTTTGTATCTATATATGTTATCAACTAAATTGAAACAATTCCATTAAATTTTCAATATTACATATGGAAAATTACACAATATTTTACGGTGAAAATGTGACTTCAATGGAAAATTTGGTACGTGACAAAAACTGTTTTTCAGTGACAACCGTGAAGCTGTTTCGTTTTTTTAGATGATAAATTTTGAGTTTGGTTGAAGGAATTAGAACAATGCATAGCCTTCTAAGGATCTAGGTTATTCCTTAATTTTTTAATCATATAAAGACCTAAACATCCTTGTTCACAGAGGTAGGATATATTGTCAGAAGAAGTAGATTTTTTTTTCAAATTCCCATACTAGAATGGGTTTGTCTTTTGAGTCCTAATTTTAGACGATTCTGTTTGAGACTATCCGTGACCCTCAGGGACATTTTTGCGAAACTCATTCGGATCACGACCCTGGGTTTTGGGAACTATTGACCTACATTAACGGTCTATCTCATAAGTTACACGATTTTCTAAACTATCAAGGTAAGCTTTCACTGTAAACGTTGGGTAACTATTTGTTGAAGGCGTCAGACCTAAGACACAGAATGCAGACAAGAACGTGACAAAACTGTAATACAAGCTATTTCTGTAGTAATTTTAGAGTAAGGTAAAGTCCGCACTTGTAAAGTTTAAGCCCGCTACCTAGATTTTGACAGGACTTCACTATCTTCTGTATAACTTACAACATCTTGCCATCCAGAAATATAACGTGATGTGATGTTACACGATTTGCAACTTTGCCAGAATTTCTCGCTTCGTGGCTTGTCAAGATTGAGTTAAATCTCCACTATCCTTGCCCGTTTTTCTCTCTCCTTGGAACAGATACCGATCGAATAGAGTAATTTTAATTCTCTAATTTTAAATATAAGATTTTTCAGGTGGGAGGATAACATTAGAATGAATCTGAAATAGATAGTGTGCAATGAGGTGGACTAGATACATTTGACTCAACATATAGATAGGATGTAATGAGGTGGACTGGATAGGACTAGTTCAAAATAGGGATAGAGTGTAATGAGATGGTTTGGATATAACTAGCTCTAAATAGGGATAGGGTGTAATGAGGTGGACTGGATATAACTAGCTCAAGATAGGGTGTAATGAGATGGTTTGGATTAAACCAGCTCAAAATAGGGATAGGGTGTAATGAGGTGGACTGGATAGAACTAGCTCAAGATAGGGTGTATTGAGATAGTTTGGATAGAACTAGCTCAAGATAGGGATAGGATGTAATGATATGGACTGGATAGAACTAGCCCAACATAGATATAGGGTGTATTGAGGTGGACTGGATAGAACTAGCTCAAGATAGGGGTATGATGTAATGAAGTGGATTGGATTAAACCAGCTCAATAAGAAGATAGGGTGTTATGAGGTGGACTGGATAGAACTAACTCAATATAGGGATAGTGTGTAATTAGGTGTACTGGATATAACTAACTCAATATAGGGATAGTGTGTAATTAGGTGTACTGGATATAACTAACTTAATATAAGGATAGGGTGTAATTAGGTGGACTGGATAGAACTCAAGATAGGGATATAGCCAACATTTATAGGTCGTTACAACACGTGTTTCAGCACATGACTTCCATGATTAAGGTACGCCATTCACAGTACCGAGTCATGTTTGGTTAATGAAGTTCCGGTAAACTCCAGCTCATACCGGAATAATGGAAGGAGTACAGGGTTAAAAAACCACAGATAAGACTTAGATAATATTAAAAACTCAAAACCAACTTTTATGTTAATTACTTGGTCATTAAAACATTTTAAACTAAGCAACTCTTCATATCTGGTGTAATATATTATAACTTAGTATTTTAAATTTTCATTTATTTTAACTTTTTTTAAATTGTTTGTATTGTTAAGATGTTTTGACTCTGAATTCCACTGTGAATGCTGTCAGTTCATAGTTGTTATGTCGTGGTGTTATTTTGTATGTATTTGACTCATATCACAACAACGCTACCAATTTAAACAGATAATACCAAATTATGCCAAATTCTTATAAGGGCAGATTATAATGTTATTTATATACAATATTTTTAAGGTTAACGAACCAATTTAATTCATACTTGCAGTTATTAAATTACAATAATATCTAAGTCTTAACCTTATTATAGTATTCGCTCCTTACGAAAGATAAAATTAGAATGTTTTTAAAATTTAATACAGGGATAGGGTGTAATGAGGTGGACTGGATATAACTAACTCAAGATAGAGATGTGTAGTACACTTTTATAAGTGTGACATTGAGTTTTAGAGTTTCAAATGCCATAGAGTAATATTAAATAAGATGTGTCATTCTTCTCCCATCATGTAGCAATTGGATTAAATCAAACAATGTAACAAAAAAAAATGGTTGCAGTACACATTTTCACTATGAAAATATTCATTACCATGAAATGGTTGTGTCTCTAATAAACAAATTAAATCATAAACATTATTTTGTGAATCTGTATTAAAGCAAACAAAATTTTAAGTTTTTTGTTAAAATAAGAAAATTGAGAGCTTACCTCGTGGTTTATGAGAGAGAATGTATATTAATAAATTTAAAATTGTATGTATACATGCATGTATGCGTGTATGTATGCGTGTATGTATATTGTATGTTTGTATGTATGTTAGTACATATCTCTGTCTGAAAGATTTTGCGTTCTTCCATACGAGCTAAAAGGCTGTAATTTGGCATATTTTTAAAAAAAAGTAATAAAAAATAAATCACAAAAAAAGTCCATTTATTTATTTTCAAATAATAATATGTACTGTTTCACACATTTAGTATTAATGTTTTTTCTCTATAGCTTCATTGCTAAGGGAAAATATCAACTTGAAAGCCAAAGATAAATTATAAGAAAAGTTTTAACTTTAAATTCAAAGATAAATTATATGAGATCATCGCCCATTGTCAGCTGGTTGTAGCTAATTAAACTTACAGATTCCAACAACTTAGTTGGTAGCGTGTCTTTCTGCTGAGTTAAGGGTCCCGCGTTTGATTCCTGGCGTTAACGATAGATTTATATTTGGTGAAATGGGGGATTCCCCTTTCACAGTGATGAATTAACAGCCGGGGGCTGGATGTTGTATCTGTTCTAGAGTAGATCAGTCGGTTCAGAAAGTTCGCGTTAAATACCTCAAATAAATGAAAAAAAAAAAGATTATGATAAGAGCTCTTGCAGTGGAAGGGCTACTATAATAATAATATTTAGCACCGCGTATTACTACCCTTTCGGGTTATACACTTTAGGTACTAATTACTCTAATGAATTAGGAATAGGGAAAGTTGATTTAGAGTAAGTGAACCCGCATTTGCGTGGAGGGAGAGAGGCAAACCATTTAGTGAAAAACCACCCCCAGTTCACCCGACCGAGATTCGAACCTCGATCTCCCCGTCCTCAGCAGTCGAGCTCAACACGACTAGTGCGTTGGCCAACTACGCCACCGAGGCAGGTGCTACTATAATACTTTATAATGATTTAAATGACGTTACATACATACATCTATGCCGGGACAGAGGATTGAACCCCGGATCTCCAGCACAGAGGTCCGACACCTTAGCTCTAGACCACCAGGTCACCCAAGTTTTGTTACAGCTTTTAATGTTGTTTTTTACCCACTTCAGTGTCCGCGTAGTCTAACGCGCTATTCTCGTCTTAGACTAGACTACCGATGACGGGGAGATCGAGGTTCGAAGCTTAGTCCAGTGTACTGAGGATGGTCATTCCACGTTCCCTTCACGCAAATGTGGGTACACCTCCTATATCTTAGAATTATTAGCGTAATTAATACATAAAAGTATATCCCGAATGGGTTGTATGACTATGTGCTAAAATAAAATATTGTTTTTTATTAGTTTTACAAATGCATAGCAAACAAGTCATTATAATATTTGTGTAAAATTTAAATAATTTATTATTAAATTATATTCAGAATTCTGATATGGCTTCCTCAATAAGAATATTTTAATTTAATTTAACTTTTTTTTATTGGGTTGTCTTCCAATGATCGATTTTTCAATTTCCTTTAAATCCAAGCCTAAAACGTTTCGTGACTTTTCCTACAGATTGATGAATCTTCAAACGAATGGCTAAAAGGGTTTTCGATTGAAAAGAGTAATCACAGCTATTAAGACCACCAACCCATTAAAGACTTGACCCAAGTAGGTTTTTAATGGAGCAAGACTTTAAGGCCATGAAAGGACTTGCTGCCAGATACGCTTTATTATGGGGTACTTTTGCAATGAACAGGTGGACAACTTTTTAGCAAGCTACCATTTGCATTTACATTTACATTTAACAGCTTTGAAAATAAATATACACTATTTGTCTATTTAAATTTATAGAATTGTAGTGGTGACATAAAGGTTCTTTCATTCATTATAACACAAATTTAAAGTTTGTAATACCATACAAACATATTGATTCCTTTCATCTGTATTTTGTTGTGAACAATACGTATAAATATATATTTTTATCACCACTGCCTATTGCCTATTCAGTTTTTTTTATCGTATGGCATATAATGACCGGAAGGGACATGCCATCCAGTTCGGGCCCCTGTATGTAGACTATTAGTCTCTCTGTTGGCACAGAGCGTTACCCAGAGCACACTATAGGAGGTTGTCTACACGATGAACCCGTAATCAGATCATGTGATATAGTTATTATTAAGTTGAGGAGCCAGTGAGTTATATTATTATTTAGCACCGCGTCTTACTAGCGTTCGGGTTATACGCTTTAAGTACTAATTACGCTATTGGATTGGGAATCGGGAAGGTTGAATTAGAGGAAGTGAACCCGCATTTGCAAGGAGGGAGAGTAGAAAATCACAGTGAGTTATAACCTAACTTAAATACAACTAACCAAACCCTAATGACCGTTGGGATAATTCCCTTTAAGGGAAACATATCAAAGGTACCAGTCGGGAATCCAACCCGGTACCCCTAGACTCGTAGCTAGATACACTGACCACTACACCACGGGGCCAATTACCTGTTCAGGTTATACGCATATATGATAATTACTATAATGGGGTAAGGATGAGGAAGGAAAGCATTTTAAAGGTAATCTACCCGCATTTTGTGGAAGGAAAGTGGGAAAACATTTAGGAACAAAGGCATCCTCAGTTGACCCGACTGGTATTCGATCCCCGACCTCTCAGTATTCAACAGGACTGTCTAACATGAGAGTGGCGCCTTATATCAGAGGTACTCAACCATTTTGTACCCTAAGAGCACATTCAAGACCAATGGTAGTTCGGTGGGAACCATTTAATTTGTCAAGGAAAATTTGCAAAAACATTACGTGATAGGGAAAAAAGGGGATGGGGTAGGGGTTAAACCCTTTTACCTATATGATGACGGAAAAATTTAAATAAAACTGCATTATTTATGGATTTAATAAGATTAAAATAAAGCTACTAGAAAATATATAACCATTTTAGTGTTTAAGTATATTTATTAAAATATTGAGTTATTCTGTGTGTTGATCAGGCAAAAAAGATGAGTAGACCAAGACAAAAATCTTGACAAATGAAAAAGTAAATAAAAGGGGGGTGGGGGAGAGAAAGGCGGAAAGGGGTAAGTCTTAGAGATTAGGGAAAAGATATACCTTTTAAATTGAAACTGTTCGAATGGTAGTTCCGAGTATACGTGTCAAATAAACAGGCAGAGAAAGTGGATTTAGAGGGAGGGATTGGATAAGGGGTGGTTGGAATTAGTTAGGTAGGGGGAGGGGGAAGTTATTAATCCCTAACTTCTTAAGAACAGCATACCCACAGATGTAAACTGATTTTTGTCGGAAACGTGACATATGATTAAAAGTGTTAGTAAAAAAATTATCAGTTGTGGTCAAAAAGTGGTGGGTAAAGTCATAAAGGTTGGTGAGTACTATGATTCCCGCGAGCATAGGGTTGGGGAGGCTTACCTTAGCCCATTCGGCCAATTAATTATATTAACTCGACTTTTGTCGTTTTTTGAAATTTTGTTGCTATCGCAATTATAAAGGTATATTTTATTCTTTTTACAAATATTTATGTCAAGTCAATGTCTTCAAAAATATATTAAAGTTGTTTTTTTTTAGAGTTTTACGAATTTTGATTCTATAGAATGCCATAGAATTCGATGAATTCGATCATCCCGTCTCTAGTTCATACATTAGGGAATTACGTCATTTAGAGATGTATGAAACATTTGAATTGTTATCGAACAATGTCAATCCATTTCAGTTTCCCCTTAATCGCTCTCTAAGCCCCCCCACCCCCTTCGCCAACTCCAAGTCACATTCTAACAAGTGAGTATCCACTAGTCCCCGATTTATAGGTAAACAATGGCGGATATTACGTTTTTCGCCACAATAGCCACCTGGTTTGTTTACCCACCATTGTTATAGTTGGACAATCACTACTTACCAACGAATGTTCAATTAATGATTTATACTAATTAAAATAGAGATATTTCAAACTTTCAGACGACAAACACTTTTTGATGAATTAAAACGAAACGTTTTGTCACAGAGGGAATATAGATTTATGAATAGTTTCAAAAATATTTGGTAACCCATAACATATATATAAAATTGTTTTCAATTTTATTATTCAACTAAATTCATAATAATCTTTTATATTTTAAAGATATTTTCAATATGTCACATCCGTAATTTTCTCAATCATGTTTTGGCAACCACGTTAACTATATTCTCATTTAATGTATTTTAAGAACAAAGAAAAATGTTAATGCGAATAAACAAGTGTCTTCATTTAGAATAAATTTGAGTAATATTTGGTAACCTAATCAAATGGTAAAGGATTATGGGGGATAGTTTATAAGTTGACCCAAATTGGTGCAGGGAAAATATGTAAAAACAACATGTGTATACACCCTGAAAGGCTGGTCCAACACCTCAGACCACTTGACCCCCAGTTGATGTCATAGCTGGCGAACTTATTTTTGGATTATGATAATACTTCAAAACACACATACTCACTTATGAAAATAGTTATGGTGTATATAATCATCTGGGGTCAAATTCGAGTACAAAAAGTGTTACATTTTTTTTTTCTATAACGATTCTATAGTTGGCTTTAAAAACTATGTTGACAAGCGGTGAAGCACTTCATTTTTATTGGTTACGTTTAATAGCTTTAGTTTTATTGTCTGTACTCCACGTCTTACTACCCGTCCGGGATATTCACATATTTATCACTAATGTGGTAGAGATGAGGAAGGTAGAATAGTACCGTGCTCCACGTCTTACTACCCGTCCGGGATATCCACATATTTACACTATTGGGGTAGAGATGAGGAAGGTAGAATAGTACCATGCTCCACGTCTTACTACCTGTCCGGGATATCCACATATTTACACTATTGGGGTAGTGATGAGGAAGGTAGAATTAGTACCGTGCTCCACGTCTTACTACCCGTCCTAGATATCCACATATTTACACTAATGTGGTAGAGATGAGGAAGGTAGAATAGTACGATGCTCCACGTCTTACTACCCGTCCGGGATATCCACATATTTACACTAATGGGGTAGTGATGAGGAAGGTAGAATAGTATCTTGCTCAACGTCCTACTACCCGTCCGGGATATCCACATATTTACACTAATGTGGTAGTGATGGGGAAGGTATAATAGTACCGTGCTCCACGTCTTACTACCCGTCCGGGATGTCCACATATTTACACTAATGGGGTATTGATGAGGAAGGTAAAATATTACCGTGCTCCACGTCTTACTACCCGTCCGGGATATCCACATATTTACACTAATGGGGTAGAGATGAGGAAGGTAGAATAGTACGATGCTCCACGTCTTACTACCCGTCCGGGATATCCACATATTTACACTAATGGGGTAGTGATGAGGAAGGTAGAATAGTATCTTGCTCAACGTCCTACTACCCGTCCGGGATATCCACATATTTACACTAATGTGGTAGTGATGGGGAAGGTATAATAGTACCGTGCTCCACGTCTTACTACCCGTCCGGGATGTCCACATATTTACACTAATGGGGTATTGATGAGGAAGGTAAAATATTACCGTGCTCCACGTCTTACTACCCGTCCGGGATATCCACATATTTACACTAATGGGGTAGAGATGAGGAAGGTAGAATAGTACCATGCTCCACATCTTACTACCCGTCTAGGATATTCACATATTTACACTAGTGAATAAAATTAGAGTAGTGTAACTGGTACTCTTTTTTCCTGGCAATTTCAGTCAAAGGACAATGTCGTGTGCTACTAAGAAAAAAGTGTAAATTTTAGATATCATTAAATCTCATTGAAATCAATATAATTGACCATTTTTCACATATAAAGGGTCAAATAACCAAATTCATAAATACATTTATTTTGGTTTAATTTCTCGTGTGTATGACACATTAAAAAATGCAGCAATGAACTTAAAATTATAGTGATATTAACTTTAACGTACTATGCTACGTAAGGATTTGTAAAATCAATTCTGTTGATATTTCGATGTGTTGAGTTATTAGTTGCCTACCTCGGTGGTCTTGGGGTAAAGTTCTTGCCTCAGGACCCTATGTTCACGAATTTAAAGCTATGTATTTTTATTATGTGATTCAAATCCTTAGCACAACTTCCTTCGGAGGGGAAGTAAAGCCATTGGTCCCAAGTCGATCGTGGCTTGTAAAAGAATACATCTGTTTGTATGTGAAAATACTTTTCCCGTCCGAAGTGGTAGGCTCTTTCACGCTCGCTCATATAAATTCATTGTGGAAGGCGACTAGGAACCACAACGCTTCCTATCCTCCTCTAGTACGTGGGATGTTTACCAGATGGTGCAGGCAGCACTAGCCAGCCGAAGAGCTCATTGCATGCACAGTTCCGGATGGATATAAATTACATCGAACTATCCTTTGGGTTGTTGACTTGAGTATGTATGTATATACCTTGATTTTTGTAAGAAGAGCAATATCTAGTAGTTACAGAAGTTACTAAAACCATGTTAATATATTCATACATCAAGTAACGCTATCTGGAGTTCACTTTTTATAAATATTATCACTATATATAAATTAATACAAATAAAATATTAGAATGCTATCAATTTGGCCACAAAGAAACAGATTGAATTTTCAAAACTGTTCTCCCAACCAAAATCAGCGTATAGTTATTACTAGAGGTGTGTGAGTAGGCATTTTCAATTTCTAGTCGAGTTAGAATGAAATAATCGCGTTTTCTTTAGTTAGAGTAATATGAAGCATTATTTGATATTTAAAGTTTAATTTCTTTTGTGGATCCATTTATAAATAATAAATACAAACAGATTTGCTGGAAAAAAAATTTTTGCAAGAAATTGTAATCACATAAACTCGAATTTTTAAAATATATAATCTAAATGTACTTTTTTTGCTTTAATTAGACAAAAGGAAATATTTAGGGCATCTATTTGTTATAAATAACATAACATTAATTAAACTCAGAATTTTCCAGTAAAAAAAATCAAGAATTCCAAGTACTCAGACTTGTTTGAGTTTTGTAAAGATCTTCAGTAAGAGTTCAAGCAGCTTCTAAAATAAGGATTCAAACTCGAATCTTAGTTCTCGCAAGCACTAATTTAAAATACACTGTTTTATTAGCTTGCGTTTTGTGCCCCTTGAGATTCGCCTAGAACTACTACATTGCAACAACGCGTATTGTATTTAAAAACATCGCACGGGGCTATAGAAGAGCTTGGACTATTCACCCCTCGAAGTCAAATGCAACACGCTTAACAGAGGTGCATAAACATGGCCCCGCCCATGAAAGCACTAACGACCGGACCTAGTGCAATCGTTAGTGCTACGTTAGTGCTGCTCAATAAACACAAAAATTTCGTTAGTGCTACATTTAGGCTTATATTATTATTATTGTTATTATTATTATTATAATTATCACGGCGTCTTACTACCCGTTCGGGTTATACGCACTTACGCTAAGGTGTAATGGTAGGGTGATTGCGAGATGAAATGGAGGACCTACAGTTTAACGTGGGATCCGAACCACGGTGGAGGCCTGGCATTCCTTGAAGGGTTTGGTAATCAGATAAATCTGTGCTGGGACCGGGGATTGAACCCCGGCCGCCAGCACAGAAGTCTGACACCTTACCCCTATACCGCCAGGTCACCTAGGTAGGTTTATTAAAATACTATTATTTTTATTGCAGTCAACAATGGAGATTGTTTAGCTATGTTATTATACTATCGGCATCAAAGTGACCGCTGTGATTTTAATTAAATGACTTATAAATATATAAAAATGAATACAGCAATATTTGAAATTCCAGGTAGCAACCTTCCTACTATAATAGTACTAATACTAAAAATACTAGCAATAATAATACAATTAAATAATTACATTGTTATTATTCTCTTTATTAAAGTGCTGACCAACAGTCACAAGATCTATAACAGGCTACCACTGAAAAATAAATAAAAATACAACGTATAGAAATAAACAAACAATTAAAATATATGATAATTAAATTAAACAATAAATATAAAAGAAAATAAATGGTACCGAACTCCACATGGAATTTCTCGCTCTATTTGTTAAAAAATGTAGATATTTACCCAAAATTCGTACTATAATATACATTAGCAAACCCGAGAAGAAATTGCACTATACACATGAAAAACATTTTTTGACTCACGATTTTAAATTTTATAATTTTATTTTTAAAGAATTAACGTCTTAATTGTATATTTGGACCAACAAAAAATATCGATATTGGGTCCACAAAGGTCGACATTTCGTATTAAAATGTCGATATCCGGTTTAAAATTTTATTGGGGTTTGCACATCTTTTGTTTATTGCATTGCTATTAAATTCCTCATTTATAAGTTTTGACCAATAATATAGGTAAATATTGACTATTGAATCTAAAATGATGGAGATAGATCATTTTTGTACAAACATTTCTCCGAAGAAGTTTAAGGAAAAATAACATACATTTTTTGAGAGACTTGCTTATATTTAATTACTCTATGGCATTGGAGAATTATTGCGTTAGAACTTTAGTAGTATCTCTTTACAACTAAAGCTCACAAAATTGTATTAATATATTTACCAATATCTCAGAAACTATTGGGTCTATAAAAATATATTTCATATACATTTTGTTTAATTTTAAATAGTACTACAATTTTGCAATGATAAGTTATTTAGCATCTCAAATAGTTGCGGAGATACGAAAGTTTCTGCTTCTGTAAAGTACCCTAAAAAAGTTTTTATTGAAAAATGAAAATAGCCAGTTTATTTATTATCTTAATCAACGCTTAGATACAAATTTTAACCAAAATTGTTAAAGCCGATTTTGAGAAAATCGATTTTTTTTTTCTCTTTTAGCTTTTGATTAAACTTCTCTTAATCTTAGTGTTAAACAGATACACAGACAGACGGCATTGCAAAAACAACTTTTTAGGGTACGGGGGGTCATGAGACGTTAACATCCATCAACATTTCAGGTGATAACATTTTACGGTTGCAATACCTCACCTTATGTTCGAAAAATTTATATATATATATATGCGTATAGCTTGAAAGTTATTGGTTTTATAAAAATATGTTTCAAATAAAACAATTGTATCATAAATAGACCTACATATTTGTGAAGATAGGTAATTTCCTATCTCAGATAGTTTCGGAGATGTGATAAAAATGGAGAATTTACGCATAATACCGGAACCCTTATAGGCATTTTGCCGAAATATTGAGAGTAGCCATTTTGTTTGGAATATTTATTAATGTTTTTAAATGAAATTTAATCAAAATCGTTAGAACCAATTTTGAAAAAATCCATATTTTTTTTCTGTTTGCTCTCCAATAAACTACCCTTAATTTTAGGGTTAGATATTCAATTCCAAGAACTCCCCGGTGCAACCCTATGAAAACCCTAGATAAAAAGTTTTAGCCCGATCAGTAATCAGTAAAAAATTTAGGTTCTATTTGGAGGTACAGAGAGACAGGCTCACAGATGGAAATTCAAAACAACTTTTTTGGATTCGGGGGGTCATGAAAGGTCAACATTCATCAAAATCTTGAGTTAGATTTTTTTTTTTTACTACCACAATACTTTCTCTACCTGTAAGATAGCGAGAAAGTAAAAAGGAGATTAAATATAATTTAATATAGGGAAAGCGTAGAACCGTAACTAAGAACATTTTTGGTCTAAGAAGTTATGAAGATAATGAAATCATCACAACAAATTGTTAGGGTGATAAAATGTCGGGATATTATGGTGGACAGGACATGCATTGCCAATGGGAGATTTTAGAATCGTGTTCAGGGTATTGACTGCTAAACCTAATGGGAAGAAATCATTGGTAAGACCTTGGCGCAGATGGAGGGAAAACATTGGAATGGACGTGAAATAGATAATGCGTGATGAGATGGACTTGATAGAACTAACTCAAGATAGGGATAGAGTGTAGTGAGGTGGACTGGATAAAACTAGATCAAGATAGGGATAGGGTGTAATGAGGTGGACTTGATAGAACTAACTCAAGATAGGGATAGTGTGTAGTGAGGTGGACTGGATAAAACTAGCTCAAGATAGGGATAGGGTGTAATGAGGTGGACTGTATAGAACTAGCTCAAGATAGAAATAGGGTGTAATTAGGTGGACTAGAGGGAACTAAATCAAGATAGGGATAGGGTATAATGAGGTGGACTGGATATAACTATATCAAAATAGGGATATGATGTAGTGAGGTGGAGTGGATATAACTAGCTCAAGATAGGAATATGTGGAATACTTTTGTAAGTGAGGCAATTAATAATTTTATAGAGTTCCCAATGCCATAGATTAAGTAAAAAAAAAAGGCAAAATATGTAATTATAAATAATACATTCTCATGAGGAAGAGGCGGGGGTGGGGGTGCGGGACAAAACTTTTATTGAATTTGTTTGAAGTAATCCTAAATTCAAAGTATTAAATTAGCGGGGTAGTACTTAAATAACTATAAGTTTGGTCCTTCTTTCGTGGTAAAAATAGAATTCAGGAAATGTGGATCTAGTGTTTCTTATACAACGACGAAAAAGGTTGACCTTTCAGAATCTATTTATAGAAAAAAAAATGTTATTGCGATTTTCCAAGAAAGGATTATGAATACATTCATGTTCAACGGCAAACTTACAAAAAAAAATTACTATTAGATGTATTAAAAAACAAGTATTACGATAAAGTATGCATGATAAAGAGAGTTAGGATTCCTAAAAGGTTTCGAATTGATATAACCACAAAATAAAAGGTTTTGTCATGATAATCAGTAACACAATAATAATATTAGTTATGATAGTAATAATAATAATAATAATAATAATAATAATAATAATAATAATAATAATAATAATGGTATGTGCAGTGAAAGCCAAAACATTTTCTGGCTTAACTGTACACGCAAAACATCAGGCGAGGTAAGCACATTTGGGAAAACCTGAGGGCTACTAGAGAGAGATTGATATTTTTTAGTTTAATTGATTAAAATAGGTTTATAAATAAAAATAATAAAACACTAATAAACGTGAGTTAAATATTAAGTGATAAAATACGTTATTCCGAGTGAGTGAGTGAGTGAAAGTGTGAATGAAAGGGTGAGTGAATTAAAGTGAGTTAGTGTGTGAGTGAGTGAGTGATGTGAGTGAGTGAGTGAGTGAGTGAGTGAGTGAGTGAGTGAGTGAGTGAGTGAGTGAGTGAGTGAGTGTGAGTAAGTGAGTGTGTGAGTAAGTGATTGTGTGAGTAAGGGAGTGTGTGAGTAAGTGTGTGAGTAAGTGTGTGAGTGTGTGAATGTGTGAGTGAGTGCGTGAGTAAATTAGTTTGAGTGTGTTAATAAGTGAATGCGTGGAAGTGAGTGCGTGAGTGATAGTGAGTGAGTGCGTGCGTAGGTGAAAGTCCGTGTGAGAGTTATTGCGTGTGAGTGAGTGCGTGTGAGTGAATGCGTGTCAGTGCGTGTAAGTGCGTGTGTGTATGAGTTTAGTCCATGTGTACGTTAGTAAGTTCGTGGGTGAATAAATGAATTAGCAAGTGTGAGAATGAGCAATTGAGTGAATGAGTGAGTGATTGATTTTGTGAGTGAGAGAAATAGTACGTGAGTGAGTATATGGTAATTTCTAAAGGTTGCGTGGTTCTTGTAAGAAAATGTTTAAGACTGTCTTGAAGGAGGGACTTAGATAGCCTTTTCTTTCCTTAATTATCGTAGTGTGATGTTGTCTAGAAACGTTGACGATTCGTGGAATGTGGGCTACGTTAATACAAAGAATTGTTCCTATTTAATCAAATTCTTCAGAAAGTTTTGTCATATTTCCACAATATTTTAATCAAATTTTTCACGAATATTAATTTTTATTTTCTCGCTTTCTAACAGGTAGAGAATGTATTGTGATCGTCAAAAAAATCGAACTCGAGAATTTGATGAATCTCGACGTTTCATGACCCCCGAATCTGAAAAAGTGGTTTTTGAATTTCCGTCTGTCTGTCTGTCTGTCTGTCTGTCTGTCTGTCTGTCTGTCTGTCTGTCCCTCCAACTAGAGCCTAAACTATTTTACCGATCGGGCTTAAACTTGGTATTTAGGGTAAGCATAGGGCTGCCCCAAGGGTTTTTTGGAATTGAATATATAACCCTAAAATTAAGGGTAGTAATTACTGAAGAGCAAAAAGAGAAAAATCGGCTCCAACAATTTTGATTAAATTTCATTTCTAAACATTTCTAAATATTACAAACAAAATGGCTACTCTCAATATTTCGGCAAAATGACTCTAAAGGCTCCGGTCTGAAGCGTAAATTTTCATTTTGTATCATATCTCCGAAACTATTGGAGAAATGAAATTACTTATCATTAAAAATATGTATATCCATTTATAATACAAATATTTTAATCGAAGCATATTTTTATAAAACCAATAACGTTCAAGCTATACGCATATATATATATATATATATATATATATATTTATTTTAACTTTTCTAACACTAAAGGTAAAGTATTGCTACCGTAATAAAAACCTAACCTGAAATGTTGATGGACGTCGACGTCTCATGACCCCCAGAACCCTAAAAAGTGGTCTTTGCAATGCTGTTTGTCTGTGTGTCTGTTTAAACTTAAAATAAAGAGTAGTTTAATAAAGGGCGAAAAGAAAAAAAAAAAAAATTCTTAAAACTGGCTCTAACAATTTTGATTAAAATTCGTATCTAGGCGTTGATTAAGATTATAAATAAGCTGACTATTTTCATTTTCCCATGAAAATGAATTTTTGGAAAATTTACAGAAGCTGAAATTTACCTATCTTCGCAACTATTGGAGATACTAAATAACTTATCATTGTAAAATTGTAGTACTCTTAAAAATAAAAAAACTTTTATATGGAATATATATTTATAAAACCAACATTATCTTAGATATTGGCAAATACATTAATACAATTTTGTGAGCTTAGGTTGTATAGATATACTATATGAGATTTAACGCAATAATTCTCCAATTCCATTGAGTAATTAAATATGAGTAAGTCTCTCAAAAAGTTTATGTTGTTTTTCCTTAAACCTCTTAGGAGAAATGTTTGTACAACAATGATCTATCTCCATTTTAGACTCAATAGTCAATATCTACATAATTTTTTATTTGTCAAAATTTATAAATGAGGAATTTAATAGGAATGTGATGACCTGAAGACACCTAATAAAATGTTGAAAATTTTAACCGGAAGTCGAAATTTTAATACGAAGTGTTGACACTTGTGGACCCAATATTGATCTTTTTTATCGGTCCAAACATACAATTGAGGATATTAATTCTTTAAAAATAAAATTATAAAATTTAAAACCGCGACTCAAAGAATGTTTTACATAAGGATAGTGCAATTTATTCTTGGTTTTGCTAGTGTATAATATTTTTATTAACTTATTTTACGAGTTTTGACTAAATACTTCCATTTTTAAACAATAGAGCGAGAAAGTCCGTGCGGGGCTCCGTACCATTTATTTATAATTATTCCGGTAAAAGAAAAAATTAATTATACAGTGCACCTCACAGAATCTCTCTTTCTTTTATCTGAAAATAAGGACATTTAGTAAAAAAAACAACACAATATTTTTGGAACAATTTTTTTCAGAAACACTAGACTAGAAAGCTAAATGAAATAATATACAATGTTACAGAAACCTTGAGAAAATACATTCCATTCCATATTCTAAAGTTCTCTATGAGAAATATATGTATGCTTATAGCTCATAAACTATTACTTTTATAAAAATATCATTCATATGAAAGATTGTTATCTTTAATAGTACTAAAACTTTAAAATTTTAAGTTATTTCGTATCTCAAATAATTTTGGAGATGGGTACCAAATGGGAAATGTCCACTTTTACCCTTAAAAATAATTTTCATGGAAAAACTAGGATTGCCATTTTGTTTTTAAATCCAAACAATGCCCAGACACAAAATTTAAAATAGATTAAAGCGGATTTTGAAAAAAAAACCTTCTCTTTTTGCCCTTAAGTAAACTACCCTTAATTCTAGGGTTGTATATATAATTCCGAAAATCCCTCGAGGGCACCTTATGAAAACCGTAGATACAACGTTTTAGCCCGATCGGTAAGATGGTGTCGACTTTATCCTGAGCTATAGACAGACAGACGGTATTGTGAAAAGCACTTTTAGGTTTCAGAGGTTCATGAAACGTCGACATTTATTTAAATCATGGCTTTGATTTTTTTTTTTTACAATCACAATACTTCTCTCTCCAAGGGGTTGAGAAAAAGTAAAAATTTATTCATACAACTTTACATACAAGTTGTTTTAACGGCTAAATAAAAGCAATTGGGATATGGAAAGTAATTAAGGCATTTGTGTTGTGAGTAAACGGGGAAAACCACAAAAATACACGTGTAGACCTCCCCATGGGGCACCCCGCTGGGATTCAAACCTTAACCTTATCAACAGCAATCTTTTGCAATGCTAGCCAGAAACCTTACACCACGGGGTTAGATATCTGGGTGATACTTTATTGTGTGTTAATCTCGTCTAACTATCCATCTGTATATTTTCACTAAAAGTGTAGGTATGAGAAAGGTAAAATTTATAGGAAATGTACTCGCGTTTGTGTTGAGTTTATTAAAAAGTTGCGTTGCGTTTATTAATAACAGCCCTCTTCATAAAAATGATTGTTCCCTTCATTATAAAAAAAAGTTGTATTTTTAAAATACAAATTTTTATTGTTTAATACCCGATTCCTAGTGTTTTCTATTACCTTTGCCCGTAATTTAGGAGTTCCTACTTTATTGATCAATCTCTTTACTGGCCAAAGAAGTGTCCCCGTAACACTCCTCCCCCCTCCCCCACCTAACCCTCCTAATTGCCAAATTTCAAACCTGTGTTTCTTCCTGAACATGCACGCAAGGAATGTTTTTAGACACTGTGCATTTTGACAATATCGTTTTAAGCACATAGACATGCTCAAAGGAGGGACAAGTATTCTAGCATTTATCTATTTATTATCGATTGTCTAATTTTTAAAACAACCTAAAATGATTTTTTAGATTCTTTTTTAGGAAATAGGATTTAAACTCAATGTTTGGTTTGGTTAGTGATTTTATTCGTAATTTAAAAAAAATTATTGAATATTGGTTCAATAATTTCATTAAAATTCAAGGTGTACATACATGATATACTATTTTGTGAAGGGAATATTATTATGATTTTAACATTAATAGTTCCCAAAATAATAATTAATATAACTATACTTTGAAAATTCTTCGTAATAGTACCTGAAATAGCTATTTCGTTAATGTCTAGAGTATATTTTAAGCACAAGTTTTTCTATTTAATTAATCACGGAAAAAAGCTCCTTTTGGTGGATGCAAATGCACTCTCTCTAAATTTGACCTTCCTCATCCTTAGCACACTATCGTAAATAGTAAGTATAGGTATAACCCAAATGGTTAGTAACACGTGATTCTAAAAAATATTAGTCCTAAATTGAAATTAAAGTCTTTAAAAATATGAATATAACATCGTAAAATAAGAGGATCTAGCTTATGGATGTCAAGTATATATTTAGTTCACCACGTATTCTTTCTTCAATGCTAATGAGTTAGAGATGAAGAAAGATAAATTCAGAGAAAGTGTACCTGTATTTTAGTGGAGGGGGAGTGGAAAACCATTTTGAAAAAACATCCTCAGTACACCTGACCGGGATTCAAACCCCAATGCCCCTGGCCATTGGCAGTCTATCTTAACACGAACGCCTTAGACCATGAGGCCACCGATGCAGGTCACCATGTCTTACTATCCTTATAAGCACTACGTGTGTTGTCTATACTATATATATATATATATATATATATATTTGTACAAGTACATATATTTATTTATAAATATGCATGATACGCCAACAGGGGTAATGATTAGAAAAGTACAATTTATAAGAAATGTTTCCCTATTTTCCTGTTAGAAGAGTGGAAAACAATTTTGTAAATATAGTCTCAGTGTACTCAGTTTATTTTCGAACCCCAATCTCCCCGACTTTGGAAAAATAAACTAAATGAGCTTGATATTCGGAGTGCATGTGGGTTGCGGCATACTATAATCAAAGCATGATTTAGCGCTTCTTCATAAGATTTTTTAATTTAATTGGGGCGCTTTATGACGTCACAGTCTAGTCGGCGTAATTTTTTTATTTTTTTATTTCATCACGTTTCCATCGTGGACTACGTGTTCTAGTGTCGAGTTTCATAAATTTTATCGGAATATTTAATCTCAACTTGTACAATCCGTTTCCTAAAAAATGGTAGAATTTGTGTAGCTTTAAGGGCAATGATGCAATCATTCAAGATAGAACTGTTTCCTATAATAAGCGAAGAGTACGTATTATCTAATTTGATCAGTTTTACATGATACAAATGATAAATTTGTACAAATTCAAATAAATTTTTATTGGTCTCTTGGAGAGAGCAAATTAAAAATTTAATAAACGTCACAAAAATTGTTTATTAAAAACTGTATTTTAAGTAAATATGAAACATAATTTTGATTTCCAAAGTTTCATATAGGTCAAGATAGTTTATATCTATATTCACATCTATACAAATAATTATTTCTTTATTTATGACTATTTTTATCATTATTTGTTGCTTTAAATACACTATAACGAATTAAAGTCACCTATGAGATATATATTCAAATAATACCTAATAGAGATTTTAAAGAATTGTTAATTTTAAAGACATTTAAAAATTGTATACTATGTATGTTACGTCTTTTAACGTGTTCCACGTCTATTTATGACTATTTTTTATCATTATTTGTTGCTTTAAATACACTATAACGAATTAGAGTTACCTATGAGATATATATTCAAATAATACCCAATAGAGATTTAAAAGAATTTGTTAACTTTAAAGAAATTTAAAAATTGTATACTATGTATGTTACGTCTTTTAAACGTGTTCCACGTCTTACTACCCGTCCGGGATATCCACATATTTACACTAATGTGGTAGAGATGAGGAAGGTAGAATAGTACCGTGCTCCACGTCTTACTACCCGTCCGGGATATCCACATATTTACACTAGTGTGGTAGAGATGAGGAAGGTAAAATAGTACCGTGATCCATGTCTTACTACCCGTCCGGGATATCCACATATTTACACTAATGGGGTAGAGATGAGGAAGGTAGAATAGTACCTTGCTCCACGTCTTACTACCCGTCTGGGATATCCACATATTTACACTAATGTGGTAGTGACGAGGAAGGTAGAATAGTACCGTGCTCCACGTCTTACTACCCGTCCGGGATATCCACATATTATACTAATGAGAGAGAATGAGAAATTTAAACCAAGTATACAGCATTTTCGTGAAGGGAGAGTGGAAAACCATTTAGGACAAACCACCCCCAATCCACCCAAGCGAGATTCGAACCTCGATCTCCGCGTACTCGGCAGTCTAGCTCAACGCGAAACTAGCGTATTAGCTAACTACCCCACCGAGGCGGGTTTTTATGATAGTAGTTAAGTCATTTTAAACAAATCATTGAACTATTTTATTTAATTACTAACTTAAATATAATTAAATACTTATATTAACTATACAATTGTTCGTAACATGTGTTTTTGATTTCAATTTAAGTTTTTAATATTTCATAAAAGAGTTGAAAATTTAATGACATATTTATCAACACTTTTTAATTCCTGATTCTTTTTTTATGTATTAAATGTTTGTTTTAAAAATCCACCATCTCTACATTTATGTGATTTTGTTTAAAGAAAATATATAAATAGTTCCAATTGTAGTTTAGTATTTACTAACTCTTATATAATTTATGGTGAACGGAGTAAACTTTATTAGCCAGCAGTAAACCATCTAAGGGCCTCTTAAAAAAAATAAGCAACTTATTTTAATTATAACATAAAAACGTTATAAATATTGTACTAATTTAGATGTATGGCTCAATACAGCTCCGAATACTAACCAATAATTATTATTTGTCTTGAATGAAAATCAGTAAGTGTAACATAATTGAGTCTTTCATTTACTTATTCTATGGCATTAGGAACACCAAAGTCCATTGCTTCACTTACAAAGTACTTCACCTATCCCTATCTTTAGTTAGTTCTATCCAGTCAATCTCATTACACTCTATCCCTATCTTAAGACATTAATATCCAGTCCACCTCATTACATCCTACCTTTTTTCAGGTCCAATATAATGTTATAATACGATCTGTGTCTAGGTATTCTCACTTGTCTCTTACCATTTGGTTTACATATATTTCATAAAATGTTTTAATACATTTGACTAACTGTCTAGTACATTTCAATATACTGAACTATGAAAGTAAATATTTTTGCAAATTAATTACCTCATTCAAGTTTTATTTTTTAACATAATAAAGAGTTAAATTCTTATTGAGGTCAAAATGAAGAAAAAATTACGTTAAAAATAATTATAAATGAAAGGCAAATGTTACATTCGCAACAAGAGCATATGTTAAAATTAATAAGAACAAACCAACGACAAATTATAAACAGTAGTTTTGTTTGCTGAATATTTATGAGACAATATAAAAAGCTAAAGTAAAACTCATTGTGTTTTAACATATTTATAATTTTATTAAAACAGCTAAATGAGAATTGGAAATTCTTGTTTAGAAGAAAGGTGTGTTGATGCAAAGGTGCGGGTTTTGAATTTATGGCACATTTTGCGACAGTATCAAGTCTATTCAATTTTCGTTATTATTTCGACTTTGTACTTTTAGGGAGGTCAAGTAATAACAGAGTTCCCAAATTAGAATTCAATATTCTTATTGCATTTGTTTAAGTTGTATAGATCTTAAAATATGATTAGATTATACGAACTTCACTCGAGGGTAAGCTTTTATTCTGTAAATTAACTATCTTTAGAGATAATTAACTCGAACTAATTATAGCTATCAAGAATGATGCGATAGACCAAATTAAAACTATGACGCTGTACACATGAAAAATGGTTTCAGTTCTTACAAGGGGAGGCCACGACGTTCGGATCACGGATTATCTTCAAACTTTATACACTTATAGTAGTCCATTAGGACAACATAATGAGCAAGTAGTAAGGCGTACTACTTAGGCGTTTTCGAGAAAATCGCAAGAGAAGTTTGACGCGTCGAATATGTACCGGTGCGTTGCGACTATAAGCACGAGATGGTGGCGGTAGAGTGGTTAGCGTTCAAGCTCTGTGATCACTGGTTCGCTGGATCGAGTCCCGCTCACCTTCTTTTTTTTCAAGACTGGTCATATTCTTTCATAAATCTAGGAAACTTACCACACAACTGTATAATTCATTTTTAACGAGCGTCATTCTTCCCTTTGGTGAAAAAGAAAAATTCTTGCTAATAATAGATTCCTGGGGGGGGTCAAACGAATCCTGCTTTGTACGATGGAATCTTTACCAATGAAGAAAGTCTTGGAACTTAAACGGTTAAAGTCATAGCCCCGAAATGTACTCCGATTTTCCAACCGTGCGACGTTTATTTCTATAGGCAAGTTAAAAACTTTATCAAGCGCCTTCAAAATTGTTCATATTTAATTGAAAATGAACGAGAAATTGCTTCTCGTGAAGATGCTATTAAAATACATTCTATAGTACATCACCAACTATCAGCACCAATATTTATGAAAATGTTGCGTTACGCATGGTTTGCATCCAAATTGTCGGAAGAAAGAGACATTTTTTTAAATGTCAACGAGGTTTGTTTTTCCGTAAAAACTCTGAATATTCCTTGTGCATTTGAGAAAATTGCATTCATTCGATGTAGTAGATGCCGTTTTAATTTATGTTTTCCGTGTCTGTATGAAAAATATCATCCTGCAACTTGTAATGTTGAAAACACATCCGACGATTAATTGTACTTTACCCTTATATTCTGACATATTGTAACTCATTTTATTATTGAATCAAGATATTCGCACATTTATTTATCGATGTTTGACTTGGGCTTTCCATGCTTGGCCCTCCCCTTATCCTTTCAAACCTGTGTCTGCAGGTCTAAAAACAGTTCCGGGTACCTTACCCGATTCCAGGTACGAGGGATTTTGTGAATCACGACAGGCATACATTTTCAGGAAAACTTTATGCGTTTGGTCGTTTACTTGTCGATAGTTATAAATACAATATTTTTTTGTAATAATAAAAATTAATAAATAGCCAAATAACATTGGAAATTCAATTAAAGTTCATGCAAATACACGTATTTCTTCGTTATATTATCTTTGAATTGTAATATATATATGAAATAATATGACCAGTCTTGAAAAAAAAGAAAATGAGTGGGACTCGATCCAGCGAACCAGTGATTACAGAGCTTTAACGCTAACCACTCTACCGCCACCATCTCGTGCTTATAGTCGCAACGCATCGGTACATATTCGACGCGTCAAACTTCTCTTGCGATTTTCTCGAAAACGCCTAAGTAGTACGCCTTACTACTTGCTCATTATGTTGTCCTAATGGACTCTACTATAAGTGTACAAAGTTTGAAGATAATCCGTGATCCCAACGTCGTGGCCTCCCCTTGTTAGTTCATTACAAGTCGACCATTAGCATGCGCACAACAGCCAATCATTGTAACTTTTTGCAAACAGCTTCGATACTTGAAGGGTTTCAGACATGGGTGAGCAAATTTTTGGGGCCCGATCTACTTATAGACTTATTAAAAGGTCCCGAAATGATCAATACTTTATCTTCTCTACTTTTGAATTTTATATTTGGTTTATGCATTAAGCCGCATTCACACCAGCGAATGGAATGGCGAACCGAACAGCGAACCGTACGCCGAACTACGCGGCGAACACTGACAGGGGGTGAGGGTGTTCGGTTCGCTGTTTTCCCGTTATTATCGTCCAAACCCAAGGAGAATAATACGTATCAGCAAGAATCGGCAGTCACATATATTTTCATTTAACTCGCCTTGAAGAAGCAAAGTAAAAAAAAATATACATATGTGCAGAGATACAATATTTTATTAATATTATGGTCTATCAACTACTCAGATTTAATAAATATTTTTAAATTTTATTTACTTTATATTAGATTTTATAAAATAATAACTTTTTTTTTTTAATAATGGACCTTCCCCAACCACCCTGCGGTTCCACCACCCCTGCCTGACGATATTTATGTTTCAAATTTGACTTTTTAAATACTAGAAACAATAGTCAATGAATGAACTGTACATCAAAGAGAAATTTTTATTCTCATCTCTAGGTTGAAGTTTTAACTATGTTCGTCGAAATGTCCGCAGTGTTGAAACACGTTCGCGCATCTTTCATTGATGGTTCGTCGAAATACCGACATTGGGTGGATCGGGGAAACGCGTGCGGTTTGTCGGAGGTTCGCTGGAATATTGCAGAACTTCCGCTCGTCGCTGTTTAAGAGGCCTTATATATTTATTCCTTAGTTCAACCTTTCCTCAAATAGTTATGACCCGATTTGATGGCCGCATGGTCTAAAGTGCTACCCTCGCAGTAGGCTAGACTGACGACCACTGGGAGGTCAAGGTTCGAATCTCAGTTGGGTTTATTGAGGGAGGTTTTAATGAAACTGGTTTTTCACTCTACCTACACGCAGATACGGGTACACTTCCTCTAAATATAACCTTACTAATCCCTAAAACCATCAGCGTAATTAGTACATAAGCGTATCACCCGAACGTATAGTAATACGTGGTTCTAAAAAAATGTATATACCCACCATTCTAGAAAACAGTAAAATACCTATATTAAAGAAAGTGGTGTCTATATATGTCTGTACCATTATTTTTAGTACTTCTCAATAAAATAGAAAGCTGAAATTTGGTGACATTGTAGAAGAACCACTTAAGAGGTACGCAAATTTTTCAAAATTTAAAACTGATCAAAAATTAAGATTACCAAACATTAAAACGTGATTTATCTAACCATTTTAATTCGTAGTCATGTTATTTTCATTTCAAAAGTAAGGTCAAGCTATAATATAGATTCCAATCGCAATTCCAAAGATAAATTATATATTATTATACCTGGTGACGTGTGTTTACGGTTTGGTTGATTTTTACTCATATTAGTTATCAAAAAAGTATTTCCTTGGCAGTGAAAATTTTACAGATAAGGTTTAACATAATTATTAAATTTGAGCTTACATTTACATAGCATAAATATGTATTTATATAAACCGATACTACTCAGTATTCTAAACAACTAGCACTGCAGGGTAACAAATGACAGCCTTGTAAATAAAACTAATTTTGTATATAGGACTTGAGTATCAAATCAGGAGACACTGGTACCAAAAAGCCTATAGAATTCACAAAAACATAGTATATAAAGAAATTGTGTAGTTTTTTACCAGGAATAAAATAAATGGAGTTAATTAGCACTTTAGCCACTCTTACCATATATAATTAAGTGACAAATATACTTTTATATCATGCTAGCCCCAACTAACAAAGCCTAACCTTTTATGAATATACAAATTGAAGGTTTGGTTTTGATAGGTTGAGCAATATTGACATCAGTTTGTCATAGATAGGCTTCAAAACTAGTAGAATAAATAAAATGTAAATTTTCATATTTAATGTCTCATAATATTATCGATTATAGACGATCAAGGTTAAGTCAGTCACTCAAATATTATATTTGAGTACTTATAATATATTTGTGAGTTTCAAAGGCATACAGATTGACTAATAACGACCTAGTAGTTTTCTTACACGATCGACTGAAAATGGCCATTAGATCGACCAGTCAACCATGATCGACTAGTTATCCCCCCCTGGTTTAGGGTGTTACTCTCGCAATTGACTAGACTGCCAAAGACTAAGAGATCGGGGCTCGAATCATGGTCGGATGTATTAATGCTGTTTATATTTTCCTAAATGTTTTCTCACGCTCCCTCCAAGCAAATGCAAGTACAACTTAATATATATTCTATCTTAATCTTCACTAACCCATTAGTGTAATTAGTATATATATCACCTATTTGGTATCTCGAACTTCGGGAAAAAAATTAGGAAAATGGAATATTCCCGAAACTCTGGCGGGAAAAATTATCTCCTACAATTTTACGGGGAAAACTATTATAAAAAGGTTGCAATAACGGAATTTCTATCAATGTGACGTTTGATATTAATGCTCATTAGCAATATTGTTAATTTATTAGAGTTAAATTAATTTTATCTTTTTTAATTAGACGGGTACCCAGATTTCAGCTGCTTTTATTTTACATTTACCGTATACAATTGAGCGCCATTAAAAACAACCACATTAAGCTACTTGATGATAATATTAATCTATAAATTGATTTAAAAAAATTAATACAAACATTTTGCGTGCATTTTTTGTCGTTTAAAAAATTCTACAAGATAACATAATTTAAATTTATTGTTCAGACCTCTAAATTTCAACATAATAAGAGTTTTTGTATCTTTTCTCAACCCTATTTGAAATCAAATTGACCTAAGCTTTTTATTTTATCATCATTTTTTTATTGGAATGAATTGTAAAGCTATGTTTCGACTAAAATTTTAAACCTGAAAATAAACATAAGACTATGGTGGAAAATTATTTTTAGATTTTGGCCGTTTTACGTCCCGTTTCCACCGAAAATAATTGATATTTCCCACCCAAAAATTTCCCTGCCAAACATGTTTTTAAGTAAAAAAATCATTCCCTCACAGGGCTATTATAATGCGTACAACTTTAACTTGTGGCAAGACACCAAATAATAATAATATATCAACTATTCACAAAACAAGTACGAAATAATTAACTGTTTTAATGATCTTTATATATTTTTTATGACTATTGCGTGATAGTTGCCATAATAATGTGTGTACAAATTTCCTTAATGAATTAGTAATTAAAAAATGTGACCGTGTCTGTGGGTTTAGAAGTTGCTTGACAACATATGCTGGAGCAATGTGTGTTAGAGCCTCTTCCAAAATTGATGGATGGGCCAGTCAAGACAGTTCTCAAACAAAACTAAAACTTTCTAAACCTCAATTTAGATTTGTTGCGGCTTTTGACAAGTTTAATTAACATGGAACCCTCTTCGGTGTCCACATGGTCTAAGCTCTAAGACGTCACTATCAAAATATACCAAACTGCCGGTAACGCGTAGAGCAGGGTTTGAATCCCAGTCAGATGTACTGAGGGTGATTTTCCTTAAATGGTTTTCTACTCTCCCTCCATGTAACTGCGGGTACACTTCCTCTAAATTACATCATTTTGATCCTTAACACATATGCGTATAATCTGAACAGTAAGTAAGACGTGGTGTTAAAAAAAAAGGCCAACACTTAATATCAATTATTAATATACAGAGAGTTCTCGGTTTAAACGGCTAAACGTTGGTAAATGGTAATAGATCAAAAAACTAGCTCAAAATTTATTTTTGAGATTTCGCTTCCCTTTCGAGCAAACAAAGAAAAAACTGAATACAAATAGGGGTGGGTATTATATAAACAATTTTATTTATTTATTTTGTTCAAATTGACGGCCTCCAGCCCGGAGATAAGTATTGAAACTATTAATGACAGAACAGGTGTTGTTTCTTCGCATGCTTGTGTGATTCTTCTTCGTAATGATTGAACGTCATTATCAGACACTTCATACACTTACTGCTTGAGAGCTCTCCGTACAAAAAAATAATAATAATCTGATGGCGTTAAATCAGGTGAAAGCAGAGGGCAAACCACAGTTCCAGCACGACCGATCCATTTTCCATGGAAATTATATTAAGCCATTGCCGAGGACCTCTGCGGTAAAACGTGTTTTTATTTAGTTTTTTTACTGTTTTTCGCGAAAAGGAATAGAAAACGAGCAAATCTCCTAAATACATTTTGAGTAAGTTTTTTGGTCCACTACCACTTCCCAAAGTTTATACATTTAACCTGCGAAGGTGACCTGGCGGTCTAGGGATAAGGTGACAGACTTCTGTGCTGGGGTCAGGGGTTCAATCCTCGGTCCCGGCACAGATTCATCTGATTACCAAACCCTTCCTTCACCTCTGACAAGACGTGTATTAATCACAACTTGTGAATGTGGGGAATACCAGGCCTCCGCCGTGGTTCGTATTCCACGTTAAACTGTAGGTCCTCCATTTCATCTCACAATCACCCTACCATTACACATTAGTGTAAGTGCGTATAACTCGAACGTGGTGCTAATAATAATAATAACATATGTATTAATATGGTCAGTTTCATATTTATCAATATGGTCAGTTTCATATGTATCAATATGGTCAGTTCTAAATGCAGCAATATGGTCAGCTTCATATGTAACATGATTGGTTTTATAATGTTTCCATATGGTCAAATCCAAGATCCTATCTCAATAGTAATCTCCATATGCGATTTCTATTCGATTTAAATATTCGAGATTATTGAATATTTAATTTAGTTTTAAGTATTTTATTGCGAATTTGTAAAAGTAAATGTTAATAAAACATCTGGCTGGGCAAGGGTTTTCATATCTTAATAGATTCACTAAAAAATATTACTTAGAACTCCTATCCCCTTTTTTCCATCCCACCAACCCCCTCCATTGATACACCCTAATGCAAAGTTGCCAAACACAAAAACAAATCAAAACTGAGGAAAAAATAACTAACATAAATTTAATGAATCTGCATTTATAGTTTGAAAATAATTAATACTATAACTGTTTATATAAATGTCATAATATGTAGCTACAATCTTATAATAGTGTAACTGTAACTGTAACTTAACACCAATTTACTTTTAAAACTTATTGAGACTAGCGTCTTGTCAAGGTGAATTAAGTTAAGGGCAGAGAGAGGGAAATAAGTGAACTTACTTACTCCATGGTATTAAGAACTTGAAATTTATTACCGGACTTAAAAAAAAGTACGTCACCTTGAGCTAGTTCCATCCAGTCCACCTCATTACATCATTTCTCTATCTTGAGCTAGTTCCATCCAGTCCACCTCATTACACCATATCCCTATCTTGAGCTAGTTCCATCCAGTCCACCTCAATATACCATATCCCTATCTTGAGCTAGTTCTATCCAGTCCACCTCATTAAACCCTATCTCTATCTTGAGCTAGTTCTATCCAGTCCACCTCATCACACCCTATCCCTATCTTGAGCTAGTTCTATCCAGTCCACCTCATTACACCCTATCCCTATCTTGAGCTAGTTCTATCCAGTCCACCTCATCACACCCTATCCCTATCTTGAGCTAGTTCTATCCAGTCCACCTCATTAAACCCTATCCCTCTCATGAGCCAGTTCTATCCAGTCCACCTCATTAAACCCTATCCCTCTCATGAGCCAGTTCTATCCAGTCCACCTCATTACACCATTTCTCTATCTTGAGCTAGTCATATCCAGTCCCCCTCATTACACCATTTCTCTATCTTGAGCTAGTTCAATTCAGTCCACCTCATTACACCCTATCCCTATCTTGATCCAGTTCTATCCAGTCCACCTCATCACACCTTATCTCTTTCAGGCCATTCTAATGTAACCCTTCCATGTGGGTATATAGCTTTCCAATCATCTCTTCCCATTGGGTTTGCCAGTCAATACCATGAACGTGGTTCTAGAATCCCCCATTCGTGCTGCACGTCCTGCCCAAAGTAGGCTTAGAGCCGAAAAAAAATTTGCCCAAAGTTTGGTGATTTTAAATAGAGGAGGAAGTGAAATACATAAATACTACTACTATTATTATTAATAATAATAATTATTCTCACCACGCAATAAATTGTATTGTGTTGGAAGTTGTTTTAAACTTACAATATTATATAAATATTGGTATTGATTTTTCTAACACTCCAGTAGAAAGTTTATGGAGACTTATTAGTCTCATAGCTTACCCTGCGAATACGCCCATGTCATTAAAACAAAAACAAAAAATTAGGTATAAGACATATCAAAATTATAACATTTAAAAAAAACACTATAATAACAATTCTCCAATCGCGTGCGTGATAAAACACGCAATGTTTTTGACTTGAACGCGATACATGCACACCATGTTGAAAACAAAAATCACTAAAACTATAATTTTTAAAACAACCTTGATTATAATAATACTTCCTAACATAGATTAACCTTAGTTTGGTAAAGTTTAGCATTGGGTCTTACTACCTATTCAGTTTGTAGGCATGTGTAGGCCTACTTATTTTTTATTTAGCACCGCGTCTTACTAACCCGTTCGGGTTATACGTTTTAAGTACTAATTACGCTAATGGATTGGAGATTGAGTAGGTTGAATTTAGATTAAGCGTAGCCATATTTTCCTGGAGGAAGAGTGTAAAACACATCTGGGAAAAATCACTCTCGATACATCTGACTGGGATTCAAACCTCAATCACGGGGTCATCAGCAGTCTAGTATAACATGAGTAACATCTCAGACCATGCTGCCACCGAAACAGGTAACTTTATCATCATCATTATTATTATTATCACCACGTCTTACTACCCGTTCGGGTTGTACGCACTTTACGCTAATGTGCAATGGTAGGGTGATTGTGAGATGAAATGGAGGACCTACAGTTTAACGTGGAATCCGAACCAAGGTGGAGGCCTAGCAGTCCCCACATTCACAAGTTGTGATTAATACACGTCTTGTCAGAGGTGAAGGAAGGGTTTGGCAATCATATATCTGTGCTGGGACCGAGGATTGAACCCTGGACCCCCTGTATAGAACTCTGACACATTACCCCCAGACCACCAGGTCACCTAGGTAACTTTATCCATGTTAAATAAAACTAGGCTGGATGAGCTTGTAATAAGTAATCTAAAAACTAATGTTATGTAATACGTATCTTAGTGTTTTAGCTTTTCCTTTACGTTGGTTCAAGAAAATACATAAAAAATATAAAAATTCTAACAACTTTTAAATATTGATTTTATTAATAGTATTATTCATCCCAGCTTAAACTAATTTTTAAATGGTTGCCTCATAAAAGTTAGGGCTAATAACAAACATTTAATAATTTTGTAAAACACGTATATTTTAATTTTTGTTTTAATATGCCTTTAATTTACTGTACATCTTAACTTTTGTTTATGTTAACCAAAATTGCACAACGCTAGCTTATTGATTAATAAATTTAATCATATCCTAAACATCTAAACAAAATGTTATATACATTTATCAGTCCTGTATCAACACGTGTGTTTGGTGACTTTTGATAATCATATTTTGTAGCGATTTTATTAGTAAAACACCGTAAATCAACAGTATAGGATTCTGGATAGTACCAGACTTTTAGACAACGGGAATCGAGCTCAAGACCTCTAATCCCCTTCGTTAAGAAAACAAGCTACATACTAAGTAATTGAGTTGGACTTTTACCTCTTTCCAAGAAGGTGAACCATAAAACACACTAGGTCAAACGTAACCTGAAATGGCTTGGAAAAGTAGTCTACTTTGTGTCTACCAAGATTTGATTAAACGAAATACATTGGGTGAAAAAAAAAGAAGCTTTTTTTTGAATCAAAACAAAATGCTCACACTTTTCTTTTTCATAATACACACACGAATAACACAGAGTAGTGAAAATAAACAACAAATCGTTTAAAGTTTAAAGCCAATATTCCACACGCCAACCATCACATTGCTCTTGGTCTTCTTTCACTTTACACTGACAGTTTGGCAATAGTCTATGGTTGAGCGAGGGGAAAGAGGTGGTGGGGTCAGCAACAGACTTATTACTCATAGACTACCGCAGTTATGGCAAACTAGATCAACTATATTAATTACTTCCTTAACATATATATTAGATCAAGGCTTAAAACTATCATATTTAGAGAAAATCTACTGTAATCTTAAGCGACTAGGAGCTGTACAGAATGTTTTATAATGAGTTTCACCGTCGCTATTAATATATTCCAGTAGTCGGTGACCTGGTGGTCTAGGGGTTAGGTGTCAGACTTCTATGCGGCGGCCGGGGTTCAATCCTCGGTCCCGGCAAAGATTTATCTGATTACCAAACCCTTCCTTCACCTCTGACAAGACATCTTGTGAATGTGAGGAATGCCAGGCCTCCACCGTGGTTCGGATTCCACGTTAAACTGTAGGTCTATCATTTCATCTCACAATCACCCTACCATTACACATTAGCGTAAGTGCGTATAACCCGAACGGGTAGTAAGATGCGGTGCTAATAATAATAATAATAATAATAATAATAATAATAATAATAATATATTCCATCCTATACTTTAGACTATAATGGATAATGTAAAGTACCTTTACTCAAGGAATACTAAACTTCACAAAAAAAAACACCAAAAGATGGTCAATCACCTTCCTTACCAATTTTTTTTTTTGTAAAGTAAGGGCCAGTTTCATAGTCAAATTTAGTACGCCTCGAGTGCGGCGCTACACTAAGTACATGACGACACCTACCTAAACTAGAATGGAATGGTCCGTTCTCGCATTGGAAACAGGCCCATTCCATTCTGGTTCAGGTAGGTGTTGTCATGTACTTAGTGTAGCGCCGCACTCGAGGCGTACTAAATTTGACTATGAAACTGGGCCTAAGGCAGTAAATATCAAATAGTATATATCTACCAAGAACTTTAATCGGTCCCTATGTAGGACGATATCAACAATACTTTGTAGCTTTGGCGTCATTTGACCTAATACAATTGTGCAGCATTTTAGCTTTAAGAAAAGTCGGGTTGTACGCATATATAATTAATATAATGGGATAGTGATGAGAAAGGAAATTTTTTAAAGGTAATCAACCCGCACTTACGTGGAAGAAGAGTTGGCAACCTTTTAGGGAAAAAACACTCTCAGTAGACCCGACCGGGATTTGAACCCAAATTTCGTTTTCAGCAGGCCATTTTAACACGGAAGTGATGCCTGTATATTGGATATCATCTGTGAAGAAACTGCATGGATACTATTGGTAAACAGCGTTGTCATTCTCTTGTTTTCTTGTGGTCATTCTTCCCTTGGATATTAGACAAATTTAGCAACTCTGGATCGTCGATGCTGCATATCACCTTCCGACATAACAGAAAGCGAGTAAATCTGGCAACAGTTAACCGAGAGAGAGAGAAGCTAATGCTTTTCTTCGTAATGCTGGCTTCACACGCTCAATTAATTTGCACAAACTAGTGGTTTGTGCTAACATTTGTGTCGTTAAAACTATAGTTTGTAGTTCGTGCAAAAAAATAAATATTATTTGAGCTAAATCTGTTTGTGTTTGATTTTATACTTGATGGTTGGCGCAAATACTGAGCGTGTAAACAGATGTTGCTGGTTTGCACAAACCAGGCGCATGCGCAGACAGTAGAAATAGCACAGGATCTGAGAGGCGGGAGTTATGTAGATAAGTTTCTTCGTCCATACGCAAATAGTTCAGAAAGTCATTTGGAACATCCCGCAAGTCACTAATTTAGTATGTGAAAATTCTTTTCTCTCTAGAAGCAAAGTATTGGTCCACCTTCGATTTTTCTTAGATTGTTTTAGCTTTATCTTTACACACTACAAACCAATAACTAATACAAGTAACTAGTCTTCATCCAAATGTCTTGGGTGAACTTCGAATGAAGTAAAAACTGACCACTACTGAGAAGCAACCTTCTATGGGAAGAAACTGGAAACTACTGTAGCAGTTAAAGTCTGCACACATTTTTAACTGAACGTATAAACGGGTAGGATTGTGTAAATCAATTTGCACAAACTGATTTGTACAAACTCGTTTGAGCAAAATGCTTGATCGTGTAAAAGTAGTGGGTTGCAGTATGTGTTGGTTCCGTTGGCTTTATATTTTATCAGAACAATCTAGACGTGGTAAATTTATTGAAGTTGTGAGGGGTATATTCCTTTCTTCGCCATGTTTTCTTAGTTCAATTTAAAACGTTTAGCGAAGGGAAAGCGCTAGAGGCGCCCATACAAGCTGTATATGTTCGAGCCGATCAATATGAGAATGCTTTCACTTGTTTAGATTAATTGGACAAGTTAAACCGATACAGTCGTTTAAGATCGAGGAAATTGAATAGATCTATTGATACGATTATTAAATGACCTATCTTGGATATTTTGATTAACTAATCTTATTGGTTTTTGATACATAAATTCAAGGTGCATAATCTGTACTTATAAAATGAAAATGTATCTTATCAGGTTGTGATGTGATCACTTTATTATACATGTATAGCATCAACAAGGATTGAATAATAATTCTGAAAACCAGTATAACATCACTACGTGACTTACAAACTAGCTTGATCAAGGACAGTGAATATAATAGTAATAATTCATATCCCAACATAGCACCTTGATATTTACTGGTTATTATTATTATTATCATCATCATCAGCACCGCGTCTTACTATCCGTTCGGGTTATACGCACTTACGCTAATGTGTAATGGTGGGGTGATTGTGAGATGAAATGGAGGACCTACAGTTTAACGTGGAATCCGAACCACGGTGGAGGCCTGGCATTCCCCACATTCACAAGATGTCTTGTCAGAGGTGAAGGAAGGGTTTGACAATC
>CABEEJ010000998.1:124345-145446 GCA_901482245.1 Timema douglasi | reverse complement strand
CCCCCCCCAGACAGAAGTCCAACACCTTACCCCTAGACCACCATGTCACCTGATATTTACTAGTTAAAGAACGGGATGGACTCATGAAAAAAAAAGTAAATATCTTAGTCCTCTGTCATCTGGGTTCGATTCCCATCATGACCACAAAAAATAAATGTAATTGGTGAATTTGCTGTTTTCCTCTTTTCACGATGATGAAGTTAAGAGAGAACCATGATCCACGTCTTAATAATAAGGCCACCCTTAGGGGTATGCAAACGGTGTGGCCGCATTGGGTCGCGCGATTTGGAGGGAAGCTTGATTAGGGAGAGAGAAGTTGGGTTGGGAAATCTTTACTTGCACACTCGTATGGTTGGCTTTATGTATAGGTGATCTAGCAAGTATTGTAAACATGTATTTATTTCATTTATTCAAGATATTTAACATGCACTCTCTGAATTGACTGATTTTATCAGCACACTACTCATAAACTAACTTAAATCTAGAACAAACACAACACCTAGTCTCAGCCGTTAATTCATCACTATGAAAGGAGAAAACCCACATTTTACCAATAGTAAATGTCCAACACCTTAGCTCAGTCGGTAGCGTGTCTGTCTACTGAGCTAAGGGTTCCGGGTTCGATTCCTAGCATAGCCTAAAAATGTATTATTGGTGAAATATGGGGTTCCCCTTTCACAGTGATGAATTAATGGTTGGCCGTTGGATGTTGTATCTGTTATGGATTTAAGTTAGTTTATAAGTCGTGTGCTGATGTAATCAGTTGGTTCAGAAAGTGCACGTTAAATACCTCGAAATATAAAAAAAAGGTAATATTATGTGCACATTTCCCATGATTCCTTTGTACTATCAATATTCTACAGCGCAAAAAACTAGACGGTGACCTGGTGGTCTAGGGGTAAGGTGTCGGACTTCTGTGATGGAGTCCAGGGTTTAATCCTCGGTCCAGGCACAGATTTATCTGATTAGCAAACCCTTCTCTTCACCTCTGACAAGACATCTTGTGAATGTGGGGAATGCCAGGCCTCCACCGTGGTTCGGATTCCACGTTGAACTGTAGGTCCTCAATTTCATGGCACAATCACCCTACCATTACACATTAGCGTAAGTGCGTATAAACCGAACGGGTAGTAAGACTTGGTGTTAATAATAATAATAAACTAGACTGTCCATGATGAGATCAAGGTTCAAATTTCGGTCGGGTGTACTGAGGTTTTTTTTTCCGAAATTGTTTCCCACTCTCTCACTACGCAAATTCGGGTACACTTTCAATAAATATAACCTTCATAGTTCCTAAAATAATTAGCGTATAACCCAAACGAGGTGTAAGAAAAAAAAGATGATGATTTGTTGTTATTCTGGGGAACAGTGCTGGCTCGTGTATAGGCACTGCGGAACTGCAGCACCCCATATTTCCACTTGATATTATCGATAACATTTAATATAATGAGTCCATTTTTCTTTAATTCTTTCTTTATTTTTGTAGCACAATATATATTCCTTAAGCTTAATGTCAGTACTTCAGTAGCCATCCTCCAGTTTATGAAAAAGATACAAAAATATTTGTATGGAACTGTGCTCTTCACTGTGTCAGCGACGTGGTGTTTGAATGTTGTGTGCAAGCGCACATAGAAGGGGGGTGGGGACGAAAGCGGGACTGCCAGGTAGAGAGAGCACTGTTGCTCTCGCAGTGCCAGCTCTGGCGTGCTGGTGGAAGGAAGTTGTTTTTTTGCTCAGCGTGTGTTGTGCTTAAAAACCGTGTACCATATTCTTAAATGTGATAAAGTGTAGGAGAGTGTAGAATTAGATTACTATACTGCTTCCAGCTATTCTATTTGATTCATTTTTTTTTTCGGTTATTTTATTTAACAGAAAGACTAAATGCGCTTGTGGTACTTTCAATGGAGAAAAATTTCCTCAATTCTCATCCAGAGTTCAAGGAGAAAAATATTGAACTTTTCGCTAGAATTAAAACAAGAAAAATGGATTTCATTTTTTAATTAATTGACCAAACTTGAATTGTAACAATTTAAGTTAAAGTAAGTAAAAAGATTTTTTTGTTAAGATTTTATCAAGTTCCTGAATAAATTTTCTTTTTATACATGTTTGTTTCCTTTTACACAATTTTAAAACAAAGGCTAAATTTTTTCTGGAACAGCACCCCCACTAATTTTAGCTACAAGCCACCAATGCTTGGGAATACTTAATTTATGGGTAGTTTACTGAAAACCTATTTTTTTAAATTTTGTTTCATGTCTTAATACAAAATATGAGAAGGTTCCTTTGTACAAGTGTGTTGTACCATATAATGGAGTTAATTCCCTTCCTCATAGGTGGGTATGTATGACTCTACACGTACGGAAATTTCAATTGATGCATATCGATAAGTTATTCGTGTTTCAGGACGAAAACAGACTGATGAGATTAGTTTGGCTGGCACACACAGCCAGATTAGTTCAGAAACCGCTTTATCGAGCTTATTACCAAGTAAAGGGAGGGCTAAACAATGTGGTCCATATATATACATATATGTATAGGCTACATATAGACTCTATATAGGCCATACATAGTTTTTTTTCATATCTGGGCTACATCCCTCGTAGCCCAGTTTGTGGAAATATTAGCCTGTAATAATGTACCGTTGCCCAGGGGACCCAAGAATATACTAATCGTACATCCTTTCAGTGGAGGCTCTTTCCATGTCCCGAAGATATTAAGTGATGGTGATAGTGAGTATGAGGAAGATAGTGAGTATGAGGGAGATAGTGAGTATGAGGGTGATAGTAAGTTTGAAGGTGATGGTTAGTTTGAAGGTGGTGGTATGATGTTGATGGTGAGTATGAGGCTGATACTAAGTACGAGAGTGTGTAACCAGTGGAAAAACTTAAACCTAACTTGAGCCTAACTAACCAAACCCTGGTAACCGTTAGGATAATTCCCCTTTAGTGAAAAATAGCCAGCCAGGAATCAAGCCCGGGACCTCTAGGCTCGTAGCCAGGTGCACTGACCACTACACCACGGGGCTGGTTACCAATGAGTTGAATCTCGAGGATTGGAAATGACACAAGGAATAATAGTCTGCAGGAGACCAAAACAAAAACTGCTACCTTCGGCTCAAAATCATTATTGAATCCGATTTTTTTTTTCCAGATGCTTGAAAGGTTTTGAACCGATTTGGGACTTTAGAAAAATAGGTCTTTACTGTTGATAGATGTGTGATAATTGCAGTTGTTGGTAATATATCAATAGTACACCAGATGGATACATCTCAAATTTATCAGAAGGGATTTAATTAAATTAATGAAGAGAGAAATACGGAATAGAATAAGAAATGCCCAATGGGATTCCTATCCGAGTATTTGTATTTACATTATGAAGAAGTAGTAGAAGAAGAAATATAGCTTTGTATCTGTATAGATATGGCATCAATGCTTCTCAAATTTCTCAAAAATATCAATTGTAGATACATCTACAGGTAATAACGCATTAAAAAAAAGTGCCTGGTTCTTCCGCATTGGTATTTCCGTTTACCCTGCACGTTAGCTGTCTTTCAAATGAATTACACTATGGACCTATCTTATAAACTACACCATAGCTGAAATGGAGGGTACATTAAGTCAGATTTACCGCGCCATTAATACGTGCAAACTATTGTTGATACGAAATAAAATAATTGAATAATTTGTTCTTTGTATTTGATATATCTATTTTGTCTTTGAACCAACGAAACGTGTTTTTGGCACCATCACTTTCTGTAGAACATTTGAGTGTACGATAAAATCGTGGAGATTTTTCACATATTATTTCTAACGAATAAATAAAGTTGTCTACGAAAATTCAGAAAGCAAGGGTTCTTTTCCGGAATGAAATCAAGCACTATTTCACTTACTATGCCCCATATGGGAATGTATTTTCGTTGATTGCTGGTGAAGGACTGTCCTAATGGCCTAAATATACATCCATTACTGTTTCCCGCCTGTATCCTGGGTCAGTTTATTTACTCAAGCCATATATTTTCCACTATGGCTTGCTAGGACTGTCGTATCTTCATATGCCTTATAATCTAGCTGAAGACTAGAGCAAGCACAACATCCAGTCCCCGGCCATTAATTCATCACTGTGAAAGGGTTAATCTACAATTAATCAATTATAATTTGGTCGGCCATGGCCACTATCATTATCTCAATAGATAAACCCACTGAACTAAGATGTCGGATAGTTATAATGAAAGACAAGAGAAATCTATTCACAAGTAGAGTTTGGACGCAAATAAATTATATGCATGGGTATCTATAAAACGGGGTGTGTTTGGATTACATTATTGTTTAATTACACCTTTCTTTAAAGGGGTTGAACAAGCTAACACTACAGGGCTCATTTCAACGGTATTTAAGGGGTAGTGCACTAATTAGATATATAAAAAAAACTAAATCATCTATAAATACTTCTTGTGCATGCCTCTTCATAAAATTATATATATATATATAAAAAGATAGAGAGAAATAATTCAAAGAAATTAAAAAGAGATATTATTCTACATCAACTTTGGGTTAGAAATAAGAAAGGGGCTATGGGGTAGGGCCTAAGGGTAAGAGGGGGCAGATTGGGGTGTTGACCAAGTCACTACACATTTTAAATCAAATACAAACTTACTCGGCTAGTTTTTATATCATGATTTTGGTTTACGGAGATTCACAGTTTAACGTTTTCCACGTGAGCGTGGGGACGATTTGTTGACCAAGTTGAACGTTTTCGGGTTAATTTTGAGCTCCTCTCTCGTCGACCGTCTCCGTCTGTTCTAAAATTTATGAGACTGTTTCTCTGGAAGTAGCCGACGGAATGTTAAACCTACACGATTTTGGCCACTTAAAGTTCTCTCTTTCTTTCTCTCTCCTGAGCCCCAAGCTCCCTCCCTTCCTAACTCCTCGTCGGGTTAGAGAAACTCTCACAGGGTAACCACAACACACATACCCCCCTCCCCCAAACACCCTAACAAAATATATCCCTTCTCCCGCCAACTCTGCAGAATTTCAGGAAACAATACTCCTAGCTAGTCATTCTCTCCTGTTTTTTTTTCTGTTTGTTTATGATTTGTTCCTCCAACAGCACACTCGACGAAAACAATGTCCACAAAACAACAACAACAAAAAAACCTTTAGAAGCGGGGATTGGTGGTTGGGAGGAGAGACGAGTTGGGAATGTAGTCACGTGAGAAAGGCCGGGTATTGATTTGGGCGTGGCTCCCTTTCTCTGTCTTTCCCTTCTGCCTCAATCCTATTCACGTGCTCGCTAGAAACTTCACTCTTTTGTAAAAAACAAACAAAAAAAAGAATTAAACACATAAAGCCCCTCCTTATAAAAAATCTTTCTTTAACCCCCCCCCTTTTAAAAAAAACCCGTCCTGTTTCTTACATAGCACGAACAGTCCCATGCAAGAAGTGAGACCACACAAAAAAAAAACCAATAGAAGCCCTGACCACACGATCGATCGTTTTCACACACGCACGCACGCACGCATGCACGTACAGCGACTGGGACGCGACCAAGTGGCCGACAAAATAATCACAAAACAAAGATTGTGACGTTATGTATTTAAAAAAAAGAGAAGGGAAATACCATAAATTGTCTAAAAACCTTTTTTCACAAGTTTTAATATTCCTCGGAAACTATCCGGAAGGTTGTAAAGAAACTTTATTTTTTAAATTAGAAGAACGCCCACTAAACCATACACTCATATACATATATCTCTTTCTCACTCTCTCACGTACATCGATCTTTCACTTTCTCCAGTGTGTGAGAGAGAGAGAGAGTGCGCGGGACGGAACGGAATCCTAGTTTTCGCCGGTAGTTGAATGCGTCAGTAGGAACAATAAGTCAATGGAAGAAGTGAATATGATCCAGAGATGGAAACATAAAAAATAATAAACACTCGTATGATTGAAGAAGTAAAAAAAAACGGAAGAAGAATTTCTTCTTACCTGAACCGATAAGCGTGGTGTCCATATCAGAAGGTGTCTGTTGGTCAGTCGGTCAACGCGCGGGGGAGTATCGTGGTTTGAGGGGGTGGGTGGGGTTGGGGATGGGCTGTTTGACAAGATGTTCTACTACCTCTGCTCCATGACCAAACAGTTGTTTTTTTTTCGGGGGAGGTCTGACTGGACAAGAGTTTAGGGTTAGCCACGCACACACGATCCGAACCCAAACGCTGCTACTGCACACACTAACTTCTTCACTACCCCTACCCTCCGCGAGCTTGGCGCGCCGCGTCACGGACTTCCCCTTTACTCTCTCTTTCTATCTTCCCCTCCAACCCTTTAACAACCTCCCCCTCCTCCATAAACCACCGGCGCCGACGTTAGCATCGACGCCGCCACCCTATCTCGCGGTCAAATTAAAAGCTACACCAACACTTACGGATGGTATGCAAGAATGAGGTTAAGTGTGTTTGTCTGAGTGTCTATGTAGTGCTACACATCCATTTGTTTATGGAAAGAGCGTTTTAGAAAATATAAACATATAATTTTTTTGAAAAAAATTTGAAAACTTTTACTATTTGATGAGTATTAAAGCATATATACTAATTACACTATTTTTTAAGAGTTGAGGAAAGTTGAATTATTAGAAAGTTTACCAGAATTTGCGTGGAAAGATAATGGAAAACCATGTATGAAACACCCCCTCCCAAGTACACTCGTTCAGGATTCGAGCCCCGATCTCCCCGTCATAGGTAATCCAGTCTATTACGAGAGTGACGCCCTAGACCATGGTGCCATTTGAACATTATTACAATAAGAGGAAAAACCATAGTACCAAATAAATGTGGAAAACAACCTTCAAGTTTATTTATCCCTCATAGATTCAAACCCCGTTCTTTCCCATTGATGGCGAGCAGATGTAATGTGAGACGGAGTAATATAGTCCTATGAAGCTTAGTTCTTAGTGCCTAGCTCAGGGGTCGGCAACCCACGGCATGTGTGCCAAGACTGGCACGATTTTCAATGTCACGCTGAGTGATTTGAATAAAAATATATAAAAACTTTACTTTTGACTAAAACCATTTATGTGAGTAATAGTTTTAATAACCGTGTTTTATCTTTCGATTGTTTTGTTTCAAAATTTCAAAATAATGTCTTCAAAATTTAAATTTTGCGAAACACATTGATAACATCTTATCTATACTAAAATATTAAATATTTAATAAAAAGTAGCTATTTAATGTATTTGATTTAGAAACATGTTGTTACATTTAAATTTTACAAGATCAACTTAAAGTTGTTTTAATATTATTATTAGCACCACGTCTTACTACCCGTTCGGGTTATACGCACTTACGCTAGTGTGTAAAGGTAGGGTGATTGTGAGATGAAATGGAGGACTTACAATTTAACGTGGGATCCGAACCATGGTGGAGGACCGGCATTCCACACGTTCACAAGCTGTGATTAATACACGTTTTGTCAAAGGTGAATTAAGGGTTTGGCAATCAGATAAACCTGTGCTGGGACCAAGGATTGAGCCCTAGACCCCCAACACACAAGTCCGACACCTTACCCATATACCACCAGGTTAACCTTGTTTCAATAGTTGTACTAGTTAATTAGTATACAAATATAAACGATTTGGTTGGGCTTTGGTTGATTGGCACGCTGAGCGACTTTGCAATATTACTTTGCAATATTACTTCGGCACAACAACAATACTAAATGGTTGCCGATCACTGGTTTAGCTAATAGTTTTTAAAATGTTGAGCCCTATTTCCCTTAGATAAGAAGAGGAGAAATAAAATACTTATTTAAAAATCAAGTTATGTTTAAAATGTTTCCAATAGTTGTGTCAATATTTTGTTGAAATCAGTTGAAATTAATTTTTTTTAATATATTTATTTTACTAACTCTAAAGTATTTAAAATATTAAAATTGCATTGAAAAAAATATTTTTTTTTAACTGGCGACTTGAATATAGAGAGGTGTAAGTAAATATTTTATGTTAGTATAAGTAGCCAAAAATACTATATTTTTTTTCAAATGGTACGCCTGGAGGCAGAACTATACCATGATAGTGTACAAAATAATAACCCCACGTGAACATACATGCACGTATGCTATGTATGAATTTTGTTAAAATTTTGAAACAATTTCAAAAGTTATAGACTGTCCAATCAGATTTTAACTTTTTATCCATCCCTCGGAGAGAAAGTATTGTGATCGTCAACAAAAATTGAAATCAAGATTTGCATAAATGTCAACGTTTCATGACCCCTGAAACTGTCTGTCTGTCTGTCTGCAACTCAGCCTATAACTGAAACCATATAACCGATTGGGCTAAAACTTGGCATCTAAGTTTCTCATAAGGTTTCCCAGGAGGATTTTTGGATTTAGATATCTAACCCTAAAATTAAGGGTAGCTTACTTAAGGCCGAAAAGAGATAAAATCGAGTTTCTTAAAATCCTCTTTAACGATTTTGATGAAATTTAGTATCCAGGCACGATTTAACATTACCAACAAAATGGCAATGCTCGTTTTCCCATGAAAATGACTTCAATGGTACTTTAAATAAACAACCATTTCCAATGTTGATCATATACCTGCAACTATTTGGGAAACCAAATAACCTATCATAGTAAAGTTGTAAAATAAATAAAAATAAAAAACTAGAATTATTTTTTGAAGACCCAATAATTTCTGAGACGTAAGCTTTTTTTACGGTTCTTTGAAGAAGGAAATGGTTTGTTTTGCTCTTTAGTGTACAGAGAGAGATATTCCTTGTTTTTTAATGTTTCTGTAACACTGTATATTATTTCAATTATACTCTTAGGTGGAGTGCTTATGCAGTAATTTATATTATTTCGTTTTATAAATCTTAAAAGTTTTTAGTAAACGTTTCTGTTAAAGAGGGTGACCTGGCGGTCTAGGGATAAGGTGTTAAACTTCAGTGCTGGGGGTTTGGGGTTCAATCCTTGGTCTCGGCACAGATTTATCTGATTACCAAACCCTTCCTTCACCTCTGACAAGACATCTTGTGAATGTGGGGAATGCCAGGCCTCCACCGTGGTTCGGATTCCACGTTAAACTGTAGGTCCTTCATTTCATCTCACAATCACCCTATATTACACATTAGCGTAAGTGCGTATAACCCGAACGGGTTAATAATAATAATAATAATAATTCTATTTAAGATTTAAAAATAAATAAAAATAAAAAACAAATCCAAGTAACATCTTTGTGCATGTTATTTACACTTTAAATGAAAACAAAAGCAATTTATGTGTCCACGGCCCCTACCCGTGAACCTCGTCTAGTTTGGTTCGTCGGTGACGTAGAGGTCAGGGTTCGAATAATCTCTGATTGTAATGAGGGTGGTTTTTCCGAAATGGTTATTTCCTCTTCCACCATAAGAATACAGATAAAAATCCTAACATCTAACACTACCATTCTACTAGAGATTTTTCACACTCCTTCCATACAAATGCGAGTACACATACTCTAAATTGAACATACCTCATCCCTTATACATTAGCGTAATCAATTTATATGCCTATAGCCCGAATGAGTAGTAAGACACGATAAAAAATATATATATTTTGTACTAGTCTAATGATGTGGATATCCCGGTTGGGTAGTAATACACTATGCATGTGCGCGTGCACACACACTCACTCACTCACTCGCTAAAACAGATCAAAATCCCAAAGTAGACTTCTATTTTTTAAATATTCTCAATCTAATTTAGTGAATTTTTTACAAATCGTAAACGGTAACGTATCCGTATATTTATTATTATTATTATTTAGCACCGCGTCTTACTATCCGTTCGGGTCATACGCTCTAAGTACTAATTACGCTAATGTATTAGGAATTGGGAAGGTTGAATTAGAAGAAGTGAACTCGCATTTGTGTGGAGGGAGAGTGGAAACCATATAGGAAAAACAACCCCTAGTTCACCCGACCTAGATTCAAACCTCTATCTCCCCGTCCTCGGCAGTCGAGCTCAACACGAGTAGCGCGTTAGCCAACTACGCGACTGAGGCAGGTCATATCATATCGTTAATGTTTTATGTATTAGTCCTATGTATTGTTAGTTTTCGAGAGCCCTTCGGGGCTGGTGTTTACTCAGTTATTCTATATGCTTTCTGTTTTATGTACTAAAAAATTATGTTTCAAACCATAAATACCTTACAAACAAACAAACAAATACTCAGGCCAACTTTATTTTAATTAACTTATTAATGATTAAACTATTGAAGTGTGAAAATAACGGGTCTAAAAAGAGTCGCATTCATTCGTTTCTTTACTACTATTACTTCTATTATCACCACTACCACTAATAATATTAATAATAATAATAATATAATAATAATTTTAATAATGATATTTATAAGGATAATTTTAAAAATGTATTATTCTTTTTTAAATAATAGAAAATTTCCCGTCTCACATCTCTACGTGGGGCTCGAATCCTGATCGGTTGTAGAAAGGGTATTTTTTCCTAAATGATTTTCCACTGTCCTTCCAGGCAAATGTAGATATACTCCCGCTGAATTCAACTATCTTCATCCTTAGAACATTAGATTAATTATTTCAAACACGTATAGTCCTAACAAATATTAATACGCAGTGATAAAGAACAGAAGCCATCAATTAATCAATTTGAATTAGGTCAACCCTAATTTATCTAACGATAGATCCTCCTGATGTGATGGGAATCAAACCCACTACACTCAATTCAATAGACGGAAATTCCCGCCTCGGTGGCGTAGTTGGCTAACGCGCTAGTCGTGTTGAGCTCGACTGCTGAGGACGGGGAGATCTAGGTTCTAATCTTGGTTGGGTGAATTGGGGGTTGTTTTTCCTAAATGGTTTTCCACTCTCCCTCCACGCAAATTCGGGTTCACTTCCTTTTATTCAACCTTCCCAATTCCTAATACATTAGCGCAATTAGTACTTAGGGTAACCTGGTGGTCTAGGGGTAAGGTGTCAGACTTCTATGCCGGCGGCCGGGGTTCAATCCCCGGTCCCGGCAAAGATTTATCTGATTATCAAACCCTTCCTTCACCTCTGACAAGACATCTTGTGAATGTGGGGAATGCCAGGCCTCCACCGTGGTTCGGATTCCACGTTAAACTGTAGGTCCTCCATTTCATCTCACAATCACCCTACCATTACACATTAGCGTAAGTGCGTATAACCCGAACGGGTAGTAAGAAGCGGTGCTAATAATAATAATAATTAGTAATTAGAGCGTACAACCCGAACGGGTAGTAAGACGCGGTGCTAAATAATAATAATAATAATAATAAAGATATGGTATGGCGCCCTGGTGGGCTGAATATTTACTATCTTTGGGATACGGGCAGGAAAATATTAGTAGAACCCGCCCCACCACTCATACATGATCGACAGAGACCTTAAAATATATAAAGTGGTACAGAAAAAGGATGAAGAGAACATTAGAAAAACAAAAACCAGTTATGGAAGAACAAAAGGAAATTACAGCTTAAATGATCCCGGTCGAACGAGCCGCCGGGGTCGGTCGGAGTAGATAATAGTACAACACCAGGTCTACGATGACAATTCCATACGTAACCCTGATGGGAAAATGAAGTTAAACTTTCCCGGTGGGCAATTTTTGCCCATCTGGCGTTACAGGATTGAAGGGAGGGATAAATAAACATTATCTGTAAACTTGGAAATAATATTGCTGCCCACTACTCGTGGACAGACTATGAAATGTGAATTGCGTACTATTGCAGTAAATGCAGTCCTGGATGGAGTGATTATATTAAAATAAGAAAAAGAAGAGAGGGGAGACATCAAGAGGACACACTAATGGATACAAAAGAAAAGGACACTGAACTGCCATACCCCAGTTCAATGACTGGCTGGGGCAAAGAAAAGGTGGTAGGTAGTCCGGTCGAGCGAAACTCCGGGATCGGTTTTGGGGAAGAATAGTACTCCACCAGGCTCACCATTATATTTTCATACGTAATCCTGGTGGGAAAAATTAATAAAGTTTTGCCATTGGGCTTTTTCTGCCCATCTGCCACTAATATATTTATGGGAGGGAGGAGTATGTTTATACTTTGATTGGGGAGATGAGAATTTTAATTATTAATCACAAGATGGAAGGCCAAGATAAGGCCCGTCAAGGCGCTACATGTTTTCTTGTTTAATGTAATTATAACGTCCAGTGTCGATCAACGATTGAGAGTCCCTCGAGGGCTGGTACTAGTTATTTGTATTCTCTGTGGTGTGTTACATCAAACAATCCAGTTAAACAGGCCAACAAACAAACAATTTCAACTTTTCCTCTCTCCAGCACCCACGAGCCATTAGAGTCGCTCTTCCCCCTCCCAATGAACTCAACAACACCCTCCACGTGGAGACCAAGCGATATCAAAGGAAACAAAGATTCAGAGCACCTCAGTACGCCGCCTTCCGCGATTTATGGAACCCTCGAACTAACGGACCAGTAGCAGACTTCGCAGGCAGAGCACCGTCACAACCCCCTCACACACTATCTCCGTACCCCCAACAGACAATCTCCCCCCCACACAAGCCTCACTCCTCATACAATCTTGATCTCTACCCCTTACCCCCTCGACCTTAACAAGAAACGTATTACTCCCAACTCCTCCGACCAGACCCACGAAGGAATCACAGCAGGTTCTTGAATGACCTCACGCTACAGGCCAAACTCCTTGCCTTAGGATCCTTGTCCACGACAAGAATTTTCGTCGGAACGGTAAATAAACCAGCCTGTTAAAAAAGTGTGGCTTTGTACACGAGGGACGGCAGTCTGGCCGAGTCTATGCTCGGCTGTATACATAAACCTTTCAAGAATGGGTACGGAAGATGTATGTAAAAATATTGCATTATATATAGTAATAAAAAAAAAGCAGCATTGGCTTAGAAGATTGGGTGCGTCCATTGCTGCAAGAAAGATTTAAGTTTGGTACATTCAACACACTGTTCTAAAAACTAATAGAAGACGAAGCAAAACATTTTAATTATTTTATAATGTCAAAAGAAACATTTGATTAGTTATTAAGAATGTTATAGAAAAATTTAAAACATGAAGATACCAATATGCAAAACTGCATATCTCCTGCTGAAAGGCTGGCGGTGACACTGAGGTGAGTACCTATTTCTAAAAATTATTTGCTTGGCAATATTTATTTGTTTTACAATAATGAAACCCATAATACATCAAATGGGAAATCATTCTTATTTAATTATTAAACTATTTTGTTCAGTCACATTTCTTTAAAAGCATGCCTAAGACATAGCACACACAAAATACACTTTTTTAGTATTCTTTATAAAAATCAAAATTCTCCGAAACATTGGATAAGGTAGATCCAGGACTATTATAAGACTCAATACAGAACTCTTCATTGTACGTAGCACTGGTACTAGTAGAGGCTTGTAAGTGTTCGACAGTGGAATAAACTGGCAGGCGAGGCTCTTGATTTATCCTTGATGTTTGTGGTGATGATGGACCTCCAACAGTATGGTATCCACGTGGTGTATGATACTGGTGACAGGAAACTTGAGAGTATTGTGGATGAGTTTGATTATTCTGATTTTTTGACCAAATAGTCTTAATCAATTTCATCACTTCGTACTGAAAGTAAACGATATCTTCGTCATTAAATTTGTCTACAGTTGTCACAATGATCTTATAAAAACTCATTATTCCTCTTTGCCCCTGTTCAATTGAATCATCAATGAGAGTCATATTTTTTTGGTCTAATTCATTGGTAATTTTTTTTATACGGTTTTTCATATATTTTATTATAATTTTTTTTCCCCTCTTGTGTCTTGTGTTGGGTGTCAGCAATGGCAGAACTATCGGGAATATTTGAAGAATTTTGTCGATGATTTGCTATTATTTGAAGAAATAGTTCCTTATAAAACATGTATTTGAGCATTTTCTTTGCTCCAGCACTGGATTTTTGTTCCTCATTTAATTTATTGTGGCATTTCATTCAGCTGTCCCTAATTTTCACCCAATTTTTCATTACCAATTTCCATGAAAAATAATTTTAAAAAACTTGTTTTTTGTTTCAGATACTTAGCAACAGGAAATGCTTTCTCAGACGTCCATTATAGCTTCAGACTGGGAATAAAAACAATTAGTAGAATTGTACGTGAGATTTGCATCAACGTATGATTATTATTACATGAAAAATACATGCCAACTCCGACTGTCAATAAATGGGTGGATAGGGCACGTCATTTTGAAAGTATGGTATATTTTCTGAATTGTATAGGGGCCGTTGACGGCAAGCATATTGGAATTATCAAACCAGAAGAGAGTGGTTCAATTTTTTTAGTTATAAAGATTACTATTCGTTCGTTCTAATGGCGGTAATTGATGCAAATTATAATTTCATTTTTGTGGATGTTGGTGCTTACAAGTGTGTTTAAATAAACTTCGTTATGGAAAAAACTGCAAGAAAACACACTAAACATTCTACCTCCAAGGGCACCACCAGACATTGAAGAGGAATTGCCATATGTATTAGTAGGTGATGAAGCTTTTGCATTGCATAATAATTTACTTCATCCCTATGGTGGTAGAGAACTTGACCTAAATAGGCGAATTTTAGAATATCGCTTGAGCAGGACAAGACGTTTCGTAGAGTTTGCTTTTGGAATAATGAATAATAAATGAAAGATTTTTCACCAGCCATTACATGTCTCCATAGATTTTGCGACTAACATAGTGAAGGCATGTTGTGTTCTTCAATATTTCATTCATAAAGAAGAAGGAATTAATGAAATTGTAGCCAATACGATCATAGATTTGGACTCGGAACTAAGAGAACTCTCTCGCTCACAAGCAGTACGAAGCGATTTGTCAGTGAATGATAACAGACAAAAATTTGCTAACTACTTTGTTTCTGATTCTGGAAAAATTTCATGGCAGAATCGGTTTGCTTAGTATCTTATATAACTAAAAAAAAATTAATATAAAAACTATACCTGTGTTGTTTTTTTCCTTGTCCGATAATGTCTCCAAATCTTCTTTTGTCTTTCTACATACGTCCTTTTAAGCTTCAAAGGACAGTCGTTTGTCTTTGTACTGATCAATTATTTTATCCCAGAGGACTGATTTTTCCTCAACCAGCGTTGTTAATAATTCTGTGTCAATCTTAAATTCTGCACTCATTTTTACAAAACATAAATAGATCTGAGAAACATGAGAAAACACTACGCTTTATTCAAAGCTCAACAATTGACTGACGGCGATTTTGCCGGCTCATGGGCAGACGCGTATATAAAATAATGTATTACTGTTAATCCGGTAAATTTGCCGGGAAGGTGGACGGCGAAAATTCTTGTCGTGGACATGTGGCCTTAGAATTCGACAGTACACCTCCTCCTCCCCCTCCACTCCTTCGCAACGGTCCACCTTCAGACCAAAGACCCAGTCCTCCGTCTTCACACAACACTTTCCCCCAGCTCACACCACGTACTCCCTCCAAGCCTTCGGAAATATCATCACGCGCCCCACTGCTCTCCTCCCAGAACCTCCATCCCAACGAGCGAAATTAATCCCAAATAAACTAAACAGCAATCCCTCCCTTTCCGAAACCGTAACAAGATGGTGCCCTACAAGATGGTGTAACAATTACACTTATGATTTTAGGGATGTGTAAGTTTATATTCTTATGAAGTATAGCCGCATTTCTGTGGGGGGAGAGAGGGTGAGGGTGATAGTGAGAGTTAGAGAGAGAGAGAGAGAGTGGAAAATCATTTTGGAAAAACCACCTTAAGTACACCCGACCGAGATTCGAACCTCGATCTCCTGTCATCGGCAGTCTAATCTACTGCGAGAGTAGCGCCTTAGACCATGCGGCCACTTATGAATCAAAGGGAAATTATAATCATATATAAAGTAAAGAGACAGTTTTTTTTAATGATTACCTGAAGAAGAATGATTCTTTGAGAATCGAAGTCACCAAAGTAAGTGCACTCCGGATAGTCAAAACATTATGAAACGAAACTGTTTTATCCACTTCGTTTCTGCAAGGTCTAAGGCAGGGCTGTCCAACTTTAAATTAGATAAGGCCCTCATTTAATATTCATAGATTGTGTGGAAATTAGGCCTATACAGTATCAGCTTTTTTTATTTATACTATTGCCAGATTTCGGTACTCTCTTATTTCAGTGTATGGTATTTTCAATTTTCGGATAAATTAAACAGATGAATGTTAAATGATGTGCCTATATATTAATAAATAATATATTACATTGAAAGTATTATAATAATTAATATACAGTACAGTACAGTAAATAATACATTTAATAAATTCTACACACTTTAAGTACGATCATGTTCAAGGGACTCCTGGATGACGTTACTTTTTTTAAACTTCTCTAACACGTCCCGAATGGGGTCCGCGGGCCACCAGTTGGACAGGCCTGGTCTAAGGCATCACTCTCGCAACAGACCGGACTGCCGAAGACGTGGAGAAAAGGGTTCTAATTCTGGTCATGTGTATTGAGAGTGGTATAAACTAAACTGTTTTCACCCTCCCTCCACGCAAATCCATGTACACTTCTTCCAAATCCAACCACCTTCCTCATCCCTAACTCATTAGTGTAATTAGTACATATAAGTCGAAGGAGTAGTAAGAAGAGGTGAGGGCCGTTCTGGAAGTTCTGATTTCGTATCAGAATCTTACTGTACGGGGATAAAAGACCTTCTAGAACGAACTTCATACCAAAATCAGGGTGTATTTTCAGGGAAGAAACTTTTCAAATTATCAGGGATTTTTATGCAGTTGAAAACTATATAAATGGAGTATCAAACAAATTTAAAAATTGTTTTTACTATAATTTTTACCAATTTGAGATTTCTAAGACACTGGATTTAATTAAAATAATAATTCAGGCATACAACAATTCCTCCAAATCCCAACTTCCTCATCACTACTTTACGAGTGTGGATAGCTAGGACGGGTAGTAAGACTTGGAGCACGGTACTATTCTACCTTCCTCATCTCTACCCCATTAGTGTAAATATGTGGATATCCCGGACAGGTAGTAAGACGTGGAGCACGGTACTACTCTAACTTCCTCATCTCTACCCCATTAGTGTAAATATGTGGATATCCCGGACAGGTAGTAGGACGTGGAGCACGGTACTATTCTACCTTCCTCATCTCTACCCCATTAGTGTAAATATGTGGATATCCTGGACGGGTAGTAAGACGTGGAGAACGGTATTATTCTACCTTTGTAATGATATTGGTTAGGATTACTATAAATTATGTAAAAAGTCATGGATGAATGTAAATTTTATTTAAAGTAATATATGTAGAGTATCCTTTTAAGATTCATCCATGAAGAAACACGCCCTTCTCAGAAACAATGTGAAAAGGATCTCACCACTAAAATATATTTTTTATACCATCTTTCCTGTTAAAATAATAACTGCGTCAATTCCTGTTAAGAGGAACAACTTCGCAGTAGGGCCTATTTGGCAGAAGACGCATATTCCTTATACCAATAAGAAGCTAGCCTTCACAAAACCTGTCGCCAGGACTCTTTCTATTAGTTGGTTTTTACACTGTTGATGAGGGGAGAAAAAGGCAAGGGGTATGTCATATATAAACGATTGTGCGTATGTTTAAGGCATCTCCGGGATCCAAAAATCTACACCGAGATCCCGCCCACGCACAGCGCAGTCAGAGCCACACACTGGCAGTCACAGTCTAAAATAACTTACATTAATATCACAAGTGTGCAGTGATATAAAGATTTACTTGGAATATGTATACGTAATTAACAGGTGTCATTTAAATAAACCGTGTGTGAATAATCAGCCATCAACAGTTCTCTTTCTTCAATTTTATTAAAATACCGATTTAATTATTGCTCTAACACGGAGCTATAGACAGCTGGTTAAACGGTATCTTTTCCGTACAGTGATGATAGGCGCTCGATCACGGAGCTATAGACAACCTATATATCATCACAGCATTCTTATATCAGGGAATTAATTCGTAGTGTTTCATTCGACGCCCAAAGTGGGGTGATTGATTCCATAATGATACAATTGAAGCCCAAAGCGTGGCTCCATTAAATCAATAGTACTACAATTGGCACCCAACGTGGGGCGCCATTAATTCCATAGTCTTACAATTGGCGCCCAACGTGGGGCCATTAATCCATAGATTAATCAATAGTATTACAATTGGCGCCCAACGTGGGGCAATTGATTCCAAAGTGTTACAATTGACGCCCGAAGCGTGGCGCCATTAATTCCATAGTCTTATATCTTCCTCATCTCTACCCCATTAGTGTAAATATGTGGATATCCCGGACGGGTAGTAATACGTGGAGCACGGTACTATTCTACCTTCCTCATCTATACCCCATTAGTATAAATATGTTGATATCCCGGACGGGTAGTAAGACGTGGAGCACGGTACTACTCTACCTTCCTCATCACTACCCCATTGGTGTAAATAAATAAAGAGCAGAATAAGTTAGTACATGGATCAAGCGTCCATCAGGACTTGTTGGGAGGAATAAGTTGGATTGTCGAAACAAATTAGTCGTCTAATAATTTGAGAATTTATGCTCCAGAAGCTTTTTAGATCCGTAAACTGTGATAGCAAAATGGAGATTCTCTCATATTGATGCTCTAGCGCTACGTAATTTGTTTATTTCTAAGACAATTAAACATATTTTTTGCTATAGGTAAATTATCTTAAAATAAATTTTAAATTTTATTTTATCTTTGCTTATAACCCGAACGGATAGTAAGAAGCAGCGCTAATAATAATATTTTAACTTCTCTCTTAAATCATCTTGAAATGATTAATTTATTCTCCAAACTTTTGGAATTATTTGATATATAGGCCTAATAATATAAAATTATAGTTACTAGTGATTAGATAATGTATGTGACAAAAAAAACCTTAAAAACAACTAAAATAACACGGTTAGAACTCCATAAATACTTCATACTAAAGAAAAACAAAAATACTGTCTACTACAGTTAAAGTCGCCCCTGTTTCCTTCTACACACCACCCTCACTCCACCTATATATACTCCTAAAATGGTGGTAAATATGCTTGTCAAATACATGATGATAGCCTACATGTGCCTAGAATTTATAAACATAATTCAATATGTATTTAGTCTATGATGTAAAGCTTGTTATAAATACTAACTATTCTTTTACAAATATTAGATGCTTTTATTTTATTTTACTTAAATTATACTTTTTTTACATCCATTACTGTTTCCAGCCAGTGGCTTGGGTCAGGTTTTTTTATTCAAGCCATATATTTTCCACTACCACCTTGTTTCTTATACCATACCAGGAATCGAACCCGGCACCATTAGCTCAGTAGACAGACATGCTACCGACTGAGCTAAATTATAATATACTTTTCTATAGTCAAGGTACAATAATAATTAGCTACCTTAAAATAAGGTAAGTACAACATTAATAGGGTGACCTAGCGGTCTAGGGGTAAGGTGTCGGACTTCTGTACTGGGGGGTCCAGGGTTCAATACTCGATCCCGGCACAAATTTATCTTATTACCAAACCCTTCCTTCACCTCTGGCAAGACATGTATTAATCACAACTTGTGAATGTGTGGAATGCCAGGCCTCCACCGTAGTTCGGATCATACGTTAAACTGTAGGACCTCCATTTAATCTCACAATCACCTTACCATTACACATTAGCGTAAGTGCGTATAAACTGAACGGCTAGTAGGACGCGGTGCTGATAATAATAAAAAAAGATATTACAAAATTAATAAATGGAAATTGTACAGCCAAATCTAAAGAACTGCTCATTTTTAACCACCAGGTTGCATGCTTCTTATTCGTTCACTTAAATAATGAGTCATGCCTAGATTTGTCTAGGATGAGTCCTACCAAAGCGTGTAAACGGAAAACAGAACAATTTATTTTTTACATTACAACCCCATTGCCAATCATGTTTTTTGTAAGTTTCTGCGTTGAACTTTATAGTAAATTAACGATTTTCAGTTTTTTTAGAATAATATTGGGTGTCGGTCTACCAAGTTTTATAGTTTCTAACTTTTCTTCTTGAGTACACAAACTAATATATATATATATATATATATATTGCAAACCGTTTTACACAGAATTCGTGTCGATATAAATAAAATTACGTTAACAATGAGTATGAAATCAAAAACAACTATTTACATAAACTCATGTTTATAAGTAATTAATTTTGTGATAGATAATAAAGAATAATTGCACTTTAAAAATTATTTAAATTTGGTAGCAATGCTTTAGTTTCACTCATGATTCAAAACAAGTGGCGTAGTAAAGAGAATGATTTGCGCAAGAGAAGCCAAGTCAAAGCAATTCATCTAAATAAATATATTGATTATTTATGAAGTGTTATTATTTAATTAAAATAAAATGAAATACTATTTTGTGTGAAATTAGAGGCGGTGAAAATGCACCTCCCCACTTAGAGAGGAGTCGCCACTGAAATTAAGAAGCCTTTTTTCTCATGTCGGTAGAAAATAGAAGGTGATAATCTAAGCAGAGAGTAGTCACGTAATAATCTACAATTTAGTTGAAATCGTCTCGGGATTAAATTTACTAATAATCAAAATACAGACACTTCAACTCATCACTTTAGCTTTGCGGTTGTAACATTAGCAATGCTAGCTAATTTACATTAATACTACCAACTCCAAATAAAACCAATACACATAGACATCCTGCAATATCAAAGATTTATAAAACCTTACTATGTCTAAAATATTTGCTTTACTCACCCTATAGTCTCGGCCAACAACCACCACATGACTGGTGCACCTCAAATAGTTCTGAAAAGAAGCCTGACACTCCTTTGAAAAAAGTATCGGCGAGACATCGGTATGGGGTGATCTAGGCCTACGCTGATTGGCCTAGCCGGTGGAAAGACAACCTCGCACGATCTTCACTGCCAACTCACCAGATTTCCGGAATGATGTGTCTGGATGAGTGTCTATATGATGACGGTTGTTAACAAGATAATCATGCTGCTAGCACGTGTTCGCAACGTGGCGTTATAGTTTTAATATGGAGATTTACCCCCCC
>CABEEJ010000998.1:110543-123992 GCA_901482245.1 Timema douglasi | reverse complement strand
ATTATTATTATTATTATTATTACTAGCACCGCGTCTTACTACCCGTTCGGGTTATACGCACTTACGCTAATGTGTAATGGTAGGGTGATTGTGAGATGAAATGGAGGACCTACAGTTTAACGTGGAATCCGAACCACGGTGGAGGCCTGGCATTCCCCACATTCACAAGATGTCTTGTCAGAGGTGAAGGAAGGGTTTGGTAATCAGATAAATCTGTGCCGGGACCGGGGATTGAACCCCGACCGCTAGCACAGAAGTTTGACACCTTGGTTAACTATTAATTCCGACACAACCACGAGAGCTCCTGGTCTGGACTTGGACATAATCGCTTCAGGATGACAAAAGGTAAACTCTTTATATTTGATTAAATAATTAAATATAATCGACCTATTATGGGTTTGGGTGTTTAAACACTTCGTTAATTATGTGATTAAAATCGTTCAGTGTAGACGTCAGTAATTTCTCACTAGAAGATTTATTTTGGAAAGTAAAATTGTTTTATGGAACACTTAATGTTTCCTTTTGCCGCTTGGGTGCTAGTGTCTTTGTAATATTTAGACATAGGGCCAGTTTCATAGTCAAATTTAGTACGCCTCAAGTGCGGCGCTACACTAAATACAGGACGACACCTACCTAAAATCGAATGGAATGAGCCGTTCTCGCATAGGAAACTGGCCCATTCCATTCTGGTTCAGGTAGGTGTCGTCATGTATTTAGTGTAGCGCCGCACTTGAGGCGTACTAAATTTGACAATGAAACTGGACCTTATTACTAGGTAGTCACTATTTGATTCTTTTTCTTGCTTATAATATTTAGTTTAAATATGATTGTATTGAACTTGGGGCTGCCAATAATTGTTTAACTTTAAAATTTGATAATGTTTAAATTACAGGTATAATTTTGTAGACGTATTTTGTTTGAAGAAATTATAAAAACAATTTATTTTTGTTGGTTTATAAGTTATAACTTTAACAATTATCGATTAGTTTAGTGAGCAATTACCAGTATTCTAATGTAATATTGCTTTGTTTTCTATTATGATGTTAAATGGTAACAAGTCGAAATCTTTTCGATTACTTCAAAGTTGGTGGAAGTAGCCTAATAGTCCCACAGAAGTATGAGTTATGTCGGGAAGTAAAACTTTTGTGTAATTTATTTTGATCAGGATTGATATTTGAATATAAATTTAATCTTAAAAGCTAATGATTTAGTCGTAATTCACAATGGTGGTTCAGGCACTTTGTTAACCGTGTAGAGGAGCTCTTTACGCTCTTTAATAATATAGTAAGGATTCAAAGGTTTAATGCTTTAAACTGTTTGCTTAGTCTGAAGTCACAAGGGTGATTCAGCCACATTTTTAACCAAGTAGAGGAGCTCTTTAAGCGCTTTATTATTATATTAAAGATTTTTGATTATTATTGGGTCTCTTCCAGACTAATTTATATAAATAAATAATTTATGATATAACTCTTTTTTCTCAAACGTAGCCTTTTTCAAGGACTACTATAACTTTGAGATTGTGAAATATATCCTCAAATGTACTGTGCAGCCTCTGCCATATTCATATGTTTTTTTAACACCACTCAGTTCGCCTTGTGAGGCCATATATTATCTATTTACCTCTGTCATCTTACTTTAAATAAATAATTCAATTTTTTCTTAAACTTGAAAATGTTCCTATTTTTTGTTACATTAAATTCCTTATTGATTCCGCCCACTCTCTTCCCGGCTATTGTGACCTCTTGCGGTTAGATTTTGAGGTGATGAACGGTAAACGGTGTAATAATATTGCACGTCTGGGCTACATCATTCGTAGCCCCGTCTGTGGAAAGATTATCCAGTACTAATGTACCGTCGCCCAGGGGACGCCTGAATATACTAATCGTACATCCTTTCCTTGGAGGCTCTTTCCATGTCCCGAGACGATTATAGTGAGTATGATGGTGATAGTGAGTATGAGGGTGATCGTGAGTATGAGGATGATCGTGAGTATGAGGTTGATAGTGATAATGAGAGTGTAGAACCAGTGTAAACACAACCTAACTTTAATCTAATCAACCAAACCCTGGTGACCGTTTGGATATTTCCCGTTTCGGGAAAAATACCAAAGGCACCAGCCGGGAATCGAACCCGGTAACTGTAGGCTCGTAGCCAGTTGCGCTGACCACTACAGGGTCGAACAGCTTTGCTGTGAAATATAACTACAGTAGTATCTATGGATGTATTGTAACGCGGGTCTGCGCAACCTGAGAAGTCACGGGATGTTCACATGTCACCGTATGAACCGTGAGCTATTTCCAGGATATTAGGGTATGTTGTGGATTAAACAAGATTAAAAATGCACACGCATTATTCAAGGTTTTGGCTATTAACGATAAAACAACACATGCACTGATAGAATGAAACTAACTACAAACAAACATGTTACTGAATTAAATAAAAAGAGCAATAATTAAGTCTGTAAGTTAAGGCCCTTGGCCTTGTCAAGTGCAAGTCTAAAACCTATTTTGTGAGAGGGTGGGCGGGAGGATGAAAGGCATAGTGTGCCCTTACAACTAACCAAAGTATCCTTCTGCCCCAACAAGAACAGATGGATCGCGGAAACCGTAGATGGCGCTAGCTACCGGACAGGTATTGCAGAAACACCATACTTTGGAAATATCAGTTTTCTAGAGAACGAGTGAAATTTTTATGTTAATATTTTCAACACCTCCTCTAAGATAATGTATCGATGTTTATTAATTGTTACATTTTCTTATTTTTTGTTACTAAGCCAGCAGTTTTCTATTTAAAAATGTCAATTTTATCTATATTTGATCACTGTTAAGATTATAGAGAAGGCATGTATATAAAAAAGTATAACTTAATCAACACCCTTCTATTCTTGAACAAACCGTTCCGAAAAGAAAATTGCAAAACAATATAAATTATTGAAGAAAACCGTTTGTTCCCATGGCTCTGCATTTCCACGCCAAATGAAAAGGGCCAATCACCTTAACAAGAGAGTGAGAACACATAAAATGGAATTCAATTAAATAAACAAATTAATAAATAACAAACACATAGTACCTATTCAAATATTTAAGACAGCCATAAAAATGTTCATTATTAACCTAGTTCACAATAACAATCAATATCTACGCCCCCCATGTAATTCACTTAAGTCGCCACTTGTCCCCGCGCACGACACCTTGCGCTGACCCACGTTACACGAAGGATGGATTACCTGAGCCACTTCCGGGCATGCTATCCCACTCACTAAATACGTCGGCCCACTCCTGGGCACGCTATCTCACTCGCTGGACACGCCGGCCCACTCCCGGACATGCTAGCCCACTCACCAGACACGCCGACTTCACTCCCTGGCACACAATCTCACTCACTGGACACGTTACCCCACTCACTAGACACGTTGGCCCACTCCCTGGCACACAATCCTACACAGTAGACACACCAACCCACTCCCTGGCACATTACCCCACTCACTAGACACGTTAGCCCACTCCCTGGAACACAATCCCAATCACTGGACACGTTGGCCCACTCACTGGACACGCCACCCCACTCCCAAGCACACTATTCCTCCCCCTCCCGGACGCACTGGTCCACTCACTTCACTATCATAAACTTGAACTGTAAATCTCTGACTATCGCTGACAATATATATGGATCACAGTTAAGAGTTTGGAATCCTCTATTTCTAGAAAACTGTATTAGACAGAAAACGAACCCAAACTCTCCAAAAATATGTATTTTTTTTCTCTTAATTAAACTATCCCCTCTGTCCCCTCTAATCCCCCTGGCACTGAAGCTGGCCGCATACTTGCTAAACAGGGATGGAGACAAATAGAGAGCGCATTCAATTGACAAGAGTTCAGAGCCCGCTCTGCTAGCAGTCGGACACTAATCTTGTTACACTATGTTAAGGTGGTAGTGTGGGGAGCACGAGAAAAGGTCAGTGTGTCTGCAGTTTTTATAACAATTTTTTTTTTTTCAATAAATCAAATATTTCACCAGTAGAAAAATATAGTTTAACTTTCTTCACATGTTGATATCAACAGTTGTTGAATATCTGTCAGGAGCATAGCGGCATCAGAAGACAAATCTTTTAAATGAAGAGTCATTAAAATCCAGGATACTCTTTACAGATATTCAACAACTGTTGATAGCAACATGTGAAGAAAATTAAATACTATGTTTCTACTGGAAATATATATATATTTAATTTTGGTAGAAAAACTGATAAACACTAACCCTTTTTCGCTTCTCCTACACTCCCATTTAAGAGCAGTTCTGGACCTCTTGGAACCTTAAAGTCCACCCCTGATAGGGAGCCTAATATACGCGTGCGCAAGCAAAAATTTCCCACCCCATGTTGTTTTTATCCCCTGTCACCGTAGCAAGGTTCCCCCCCTTTCTCCTCACAAATCAAGGGCCCTATGCGGCCGCACCGTTTGCACACCCCTCAGGGCAGCTCTGTTAGTAAGACGCGGATTCTGGTACTCTTCTACCTCTCTCGTGTGGAGGGGTATTAAGGATGAGAAAGGTAAATTTTAGAGGAGATGTATTCTAATTTGTGAGGAAGAAGAGTGTTAAGCCATTTAAGAAAAAAACACAATGTACTTGTACACATGGCTAGGATTCGAACCCCAATCTGCCCGTCAACGGCAGTCCAATCTATTGTAAGAGTGGCGCCTTGGACCATGAGACCACTGAAGTGGTTTTTATTGATGTTATTTTATAACTATTGATAATATATATCAAAATTTAAAGCCTTAGATCACGTGATTTGACACATGAATACGTGAATGTAATATTAATACTTAGCACCGTGTCTTACTACCCTTTCGGGTTATACGCTTAGGTACTAATTACAATAATGTGTTAGGGATGCAAAAGGTTGAATTAGAGGATTTTCACCCTTATTTACGTGGAGTGAGAGTCGAAAACAATTTATGAAAAACTGCCTCAATGCACCTGACCGGGATCGAACCGCGATCTCCCTGTCATCGGCAGTCTAGTCTATTGTGAGAGTAGCGCGCTGGACAGTGAGGCCACCGAAGCAGGGTGTTTATTATTACTAATATTACTACCACTAATTGTTATTATTATTATTATTATTATTATTCATTTAATCAGTTGAAATTAATCTACAGAAATAATTGAAAATTTTCCGGAAAAAATATAGGGTACATTTTCCACATCTCTACCCTATCCTCGGCAGTTGAGCTCAACACTAAACCAGCGCGTTAGTTAGCTACGCAAAAGAAGCGGGTCACATGAAAGTAGATATACTCTGGATTTCATCGCTGGTTACTATTGGGTAACAGCGTTGTCATTCTCCCATTTTTGTGTGGTCAATCTCCCCTTAAATATAATACAAGTTTCGCAACGCTGGTTAGTTGAGGTTACTAGTATAATTCATTCACGAGCTAAGTTTAGCTGGATGACAGCTCGAAATGTTACTAGAAGTAATCCCTAATATATCACTACGCCAACAGCTGACATCTATCACTTTGGATACCTGTAATGAAAACAGATGGTAATATATTAACGTAATAGTTAACCACAGTAATTTAGGCCAATATTATTTGTATATTTATTTGAGGACGGACACAAAGTTTATTTATAGTTTTATTCCACTATAAAAATTATTCACACTACTTTCACAAAAACTTCTAACGAATATAGCTTAAAAATGGCGACGGACGAATCTAAGCCATATGATTGGACATAACGGTAAACAAGTTTTTTACAATGATGCAGACACGCATTTGATTAAAATATTGTATTCAGTTAAATATTTCTAAATAAGATAAAATAATCATAAAATCATTTATTGTATGTAAAAAAATGACAACAATTTTCACTTTTCCAAGTAAATACGATGCCTGTATTAAAAGGTATGATGTGTGCACTATATTAAACATAATCAATAACGTTCCAAAACAAAAAATAAGTACTTTTAATTATGTTTAAAATATTGTTTCGATATAGTTAACCACAGTAATTTAGGCCAATATTATTTGTATATTTATTTGAGGACGGACACAAAGTTTATTTATAGTTTTATTCCACTATAAAAATTATTCACACTACTTTCACAAAAACTTCTAACGAATATAGCTTAAAAATGGCGACGGACGAATCTAAGCCATATGATTGGACATAACGGTAAACAAGTTTTTTACAATGATGCAGACACGCATTTGATTAAAATATTGTATTCAGTTAAATATTTCTAAATAAGATAAAATAATCATAAAATCATTTATTGTATGTAAAAAAATGACAACAATTTTCACTTTTCCAAGTAAATACGATGCCTGTATTAAAAGGTATGATGTGTGCACTATATTAAACATAATCAATAACGTTCCAAAACAAAAAATAAGTACTTTTAATTATGTTTAAAATATTGTTTCGAGTTGGATAAAAAGAAATTATTTAAAAAAATGAAAGAGTATGAGAAAACTTAAGTTTATGTTATTTTTAATGTAATATATAACAGGTAATTAAAGAGCTTTACATTTATAACAAAACTGTGATCTTTTACATGTGTTGGCAACCCAAAACCTAAACATATGATTTTCGAACTGTCATCCAGGTATAAACCTATCGTGAACGGAATATAACTCCCCATTTACCCCAGTATACCACTCTCCTACATCGGGACATAACTTAGAAAGCAAGATTTGCGAAGATAAAGTTTATTCTCAATAAGACCTGTAATTACTACAGTAATGGTATTGGGTATAGTAACTATGTTGTCAGATAAAGTCCCTTCCTAATGAAAATTGGACTGTATATATTTTTTCTAACAAAGATAGAACGGTTGTCTGCCGACAGCTCCCGCCCTATTTCGGATTCACTTACGTAGTGCTTCGAATGTATCACAGATAGCTCTGCACCAGATTCTTAGAAGCAATGACCTAGTTCCTCCGACCACCGCAGCGCCAGGGGCCGAAAGACATTGGTTGAAACAGGTCGAAGGAAACCAGTGGGATAGTCTCGCTAAGCTATTCTAAGAAGTATGAGCGCAGCCATTAAAGCTGTCTTCTTGCGAGGGGGGAGGGGAAAAGAGGTGATTTTTACCCACCTAAAAATTACCCAGGAGGGGAAGAGTGACGACAATTTTGCCCCCCCAAAAAAAGATTTCTTCCCCTTTGCATTTTATTCATGTGTGCAAAAGATTGTTGATAAATATATTACATGATTAAAGTGTTTCTTGATTTTTAATAATAGTTTACATTTTAAACAGTTTGTATAATCTTCCTTATAAGTGGCGTAACTCTTGGAGGTTGCCTGGTTCGCACATAGATACCTTTAGTGTACGTTCGCGAGCAGCACTATCTCCAAGTAGTCAAAATCGAACGCTGATATCGACTACTATCGTGGTATCGACTCAGCAGTCGATACTCGATAATATTAGTTTAACATCACCCCAAGCGCTGAAGTCACTGTTCAGATTACCACTAGTGAGAGTTTCTTATTTATTCCACCTTCTATTGTCTATGTAGTTCAGTGTCTATGGTTAATCAGTTTTCAGTTATGTCGTTGTTGTGTCGCTATTAATAGCATAAATAAATTATCAGTATGTTTATTTATAAATCGGTTGTTATAATTAGCAAATTCCCGAAACAATAGACAAGTTTGTTATTGGGAGTAAGATAAAGGAAGTGGAGGAAGGTTAACATTCGAAAATGGCGACAGTTACCAGTTAATCATGCCCCTACCCCTCAAATTATTTGAAGTCGGCGCCACTGAGCGTAGCTCCCTTTGCCAAAGATTAAAAAAAAAAACTACATCGTGGACCGTGAGTAGAGCCCAAATATTACATTGTAGATTCACATTAGACTTGGGTAGTCCTTGACGGGGAGGTCGTAGATTGGATTCCGTTAGGGTGTATTGAAGGTAATTTTTCATAAATGGTTTTCCACTCTTCTTACACATAAATGCGGGTACATTTCCTGTAAATTATATCTAACTCATTCCTTTCTCACTAATGTAAATATGTGGATACCCCAGACGGGTAGTAAGATGCTGTGCACAAAAAGAAAAAAAATTGATAAATTTATATTATATTATTACAGTATGATTTGGATAATGGATAATTCAACGCATTGTCTAATTCAAAAAATTTGATAGTTAGAACCCACCATGATTCCCAATGAAATTCTATTTAAATCAATGGTGGTAAAAACTAACATTTAATTCTAATTTTAGAAGGAAATATTTGGATAGTATTTATTATAGTAGAATTATTATTCTAAGCCCGTAGATCGTAAGCTTTTCTAATTTGTACTCATTTCAAACCTAACTTAACGATCTTTTTACTAAGCTACCCCAATGTCAAATAAAGTTGTAGTTATACTATTGGCACATAGTAAATGAAAAGGTGGGCAATTATACACCAGTGGTGAGCGGGTTGCCTAATATAGGGGACGTGTTGGCTCGGCTTTCATCAATTCTGATCTAAGCCTGCAGTTTTCCTATGCTAATTTTTCCAAGGTCTTATACGTTGTGTTTACANGGGTCAGTTTTCTATACAAGCCATATATTTTCCACTGCCGACTTTGCTGTCGTGCCTGTCGTAGCTTCATATGCCTTATAATCCATCTTAACACTAGGACCTATTCATCACTTTGAAAGGGCAAAAACATATTTCACCAATGATTCATTTTCCAGCCTCGCCAGGAATCAAACCCGAAATCCTTATCTCAGTAGACATATATGCTACCGACTCAGATAAAGTGTCAAATAATTTATTACGTATGTGCATTTTATATGGCATATTTAAAATATGTATGTGATTATATGTAACATATTTTGAGATTATTGATTTTTTCTGTATCAGCTGCCTAAATAATCATAAAAATTGTTAATTCAAATTTAGGATATTTCGAGTTTAATACAAAAATATATCTTTTAGACTTCGAATTAAAAAGTTCTACCGTATTATTTTATCATTAGTGACACTACAGTGGCTATAAAAGGTGAAAGCTGCAAATCTAATGTCCTGACATATGAATATATAAAATCAGTTTTAGTAACATTTGAAGCTATCAGTTACCATCCCTCCTAAAGTTTTCTTACTACCCACATTATCGCTCTGTAACCTGTACCCATTAATCTTCATGTGAAAAATTGGTACAAATTATAATTAATTTTATTAAAAGGTCAAATAACTCCCCTGTCAAATCTTTTTTTTTGTCACTGCGTCCTACTACCCGTTCGGGCCATACACATTTGAACTAATTACTCTAATATATTAGGGATAAGGAAGGTTGAATTTTAGAGAAAGTGCGTTTGCGTAGAAGGTGAGTGGAAAAATATGTATTATAAACCATCTATAGTACACCCAACTGGGATTTGAGCGCCAACCTATCCGTCATCGTCAGTGCAGTTTATTGTGAGAGTGACACCTTGGACCATTAAACCACCGAAATTGTTCACTTTATATATATATGTAAATTTTTATATGTATACATATACATTTTAGCAATTTTGTTTTCATTCACCGTTAGGGTTAAACACCTTTTATATTATTTAATCCAATGTTTCAATTATGAGGATGTTAATTATTTTTAGGAAGAATAGCCGCATTTGCATGGATAAAGTGGGGAAAATTTATTTAGAGTAAAGCTCCCTCTGTAAACCCGGCTGGAGTTCGAACTCACCCATCCCCCATCACCGGCAAACTTAGACTAAATGAGATTGACATTTAAACACCACGTTCTCACCATTCAAATTGTTTAAGTGACAACTGAAGCAATACCAACTAAAACATTTATTGCGACAGGAATTTAATTGTATTTAAATTTAGACATATATAATCCGTATTGTATTTAACAACACTTCGCCATCTTATATTTTTCACTAGATCCTTCCCCCTCCCTCCCCCCCGCATTATTATTTTCAATACACATATTGAAGAATCATCATAGACTCTACCATAAAATATGAGTGACTATCGACATTTTTATTTGAAATAAGTTAAATTTTCAAAATAAAACATAGCCTATGCTACTCGTTGATAATGTAGCTTTATACTGGTGAAAGAATTTTTAAAATCGGTCTAGTAGTTTTTGAGTTTATCCATTACAAACAAAAAAACAAAAAATCATATCTTTCCTCTTTATAATATTAGTGTAGAAAACTGTCCATCCTTCAGATTTTTCAATTTCCTTTTCATTCAAATTAATCTTGATCCCCTTTAGATCCATGTATGGATTTGATTCGTTTTGAACTAGCTGGTTTTCTCTAGTATTGATCTAGGGCAGAAGGGGGCAAACATTTTTTCGATGTAGCCACAGATGTGGCAAATGAGAAGTAAAGTTCACCACACCATGTAAAAATTGAGAAATTAGGTTGCTCAATCGAACAATTAAGACAACACACGCTGTTTGAACACGTTTATTTAAAACCTGTACACTTTGAATACAACCGTCTGCGACACAAATAATGAACGTTGTTCGGATTGAAAATGTTGGACATTGTTATCCCAATTTTAACAATCCTTTAGTGTGATAAGTTACATAAACATTGGCTTAATATTTGGACTCATTCATATGAGGAACGCTTTCAATGATGATGTGCAGGAAATATCAAGCTATACCACAATGACAAACCATCAGGGAAAAGTTTATTCTGTGAGATTTGGCAAACTAGAATTTGCCACACTTTTATGGCAGATTCGCCACTTGTGGCAATTGGTTACAGGGCTGCCCACCCCAGATCCAGGGGGTGAAGAGGGGGCAATAAGCTTGTAATTGCATTTGCTCCAAAAATTGAATTTTAATTGGTTTACCCTAGTACGGGTAATCTGCCCCTCTCATAGATTCATGTATACAATTTATAATTAATTATGTTTTAAAACGAGAACTGTCTGATAATCATAAGAAGACTTCCTTATCTGAGAGCTGGAAAATTTACTGGCTATATTTAATTTCATTTATTCATACTTCAAGTCATAGGATTTGTAGCTGTTACTTCTGATCAGGTTGTATGCTTATGTACCAATTACACTTATTATTATTAGCACAGCATCTTACTACCCGTTTAGTTTATACGCACTTACGCTAATGTGTAATGGTAGGGTGATTGTGAGATGAAATGGAGGACCTACAGTTTATCGTGGGATCCGAACCATGGTGGAGGCCTGGCATTCCACACATTCACAAGTTGTGATTAATACACGTCTTGTCAGAGGTGAAGGAAGGGTTTGGCAATCAGATAAATCAGTGCCGGGACCGAGGATTGAACCCCGGACCCCAGCACAGAAGTTCAACACCTTACCCATAGACCACCAGTTCATCTAATTACATTAATAGTTTTATGGATTAATAATGTTATATTTAGAGGAAGTGTATCAGAATTAGCATGGAGGGAGAGTGGAAAACCATATTAAAAAAATTACCCTCAGTACAGCTGAGTGAGATTCGAACCTTGATCTCTCTATCACCGACAGTATAGTTTATTGCAAGAGCAGTGAGATAGACCACGTGTCCACCGAAGAAAATAATATTATGGTTATATGTTGTCAAAGTCGAGAGCAAAAAAACTAATTTTATTTTTTCATTTTTGAATATGAACGTCCTATCTGAATCTTAATGACTAGATGACTCTATTGCCTTAAGGTGGGGATGTAGGCCTAGATAACGAGATACAAGGCCAGTGTTTTGGCAGTTTTCATAGCAAATATATTTTTTTCGCCCAAAATAATTCAAATATTGCTCCAGTAGAAATATAGAATTTAATGATTTTTACATAGAGATGTCCACAGTTGTTGAATATCTGTCATTAGCATTAGCTAACAAATTTAATAAATGAAGAGAAAAAGTCATTAAATTCTAGAACACTCTTGATGGATATGACGGACTGTTGATATCACCATATGTGGAAAATTAAACTTTATGTTTGTATTGAAGAAATATTTGATTTATTTCGACCATAAAAAGTTTTTAAATAAAAAGGGCTAGAACCAAGACCTTTTCTCTTCTACCCTACATCCCTATCTTAATTAATAAACTCGAAAGTTCATGGTTGCCAAAATGAGGAACTTCATGGTTTGTATGCCTCTCGTATTAGGAGAGTTTGTAACAAAGTCCTCCAAACTAATCTATATTGATATTTCTTAGGTAGGATAGACAAGCAGTTTAGAGTTTCGTGTCTTTCCTATTTCAAACGCATTTTCATTCTTTGAGATAGAGTTCAAAACATTTCAACACATAAGTAGTAAAAGGTTCTAATATTAGAAAAAACATTAACCAGGAAACAAATTTAATTTAAAAACAAACTGTATCATGGGTGATTGAAACATTTAAAAATAATATAATACATATTTCCCGTTACCATGAGCAAAGAGATAGAACACTTAACCACTCTTCTAGATGACTTTGGTTATAATCTTGTAGCAGGACGTGCTTAGTTTAGTTAATAGAGTACCACCCCCAGTCTTGTTATTACATACCACCCCCAGTCTTGTTATTACATACCAACCTCAGTCTTGTTATTACATACCAACCTCAGTCTTGTTATTACATACCACCCCCAGTCTTGTTATTACATACCACCCCCAGTCTTGTTATTACATACCACCTTCAACCTCGTTCTTACATAACACCTTCATTCTTGTTCTCGCATACCACCTTTGGTCTTGTTCTTACATACCACCTTCAGCTTCATTCATATATACCAACTTTAGTCTTGTTCTTACATACCACCCACAGTTTTGCTTTTAAGTACCAACTTCAGTCTTGTTCTTACATATCACCCCCAGTCTTGTTTTAAGTACCGCCCTCAGTCTTGTTCTCGCATACCACCCTTAGTCTTGTTCTCGCATACCACATTTAGCCTTGTTCTTGCATACCACCATAAGCCTTGTTCTCGCATACCACCCTCAGCTTCGTTCTTGCATACCACCCTTAGCCTTGTTCTTACATACCACCTTTAGCCTTGTTCTTGCATACCACATTTAGCCTTGTTCTTGCATACCACCCTTAGCCTTGTTCTCGCATACTACCCTTAGCCTTGTTCTTGCATACCACCCTAAGCCTTGTTCTCGCATACCACCCTCAGCTTCGTTCTTGCATACCACCCTTAGCCTTGTTCTTGCATACCACCTTTAGCCTTGTTCTCGCATACCACCTTTAGCCTTATTATTACATACTACCCTCAGCTTCGTTCTTGCATACCACCCTTAGCCTTGTTCTCGCATACCACATTTAGCCTTATTCTTGCATACCACCCTTAGCCTTGTTCTCACATACCACCTTTAGCCTTGTTCTCGCATACCACCTTTAGCTTTGTTCTTGCATACCGCCCTTAGCCTTGTTCTTGCATACCACCCTCAGCTTCGTTCTTGCATACCACCCTTAGCCTTGTTCTCGCATACCACATTTAGCCTTGTTCTCGCATACCACCTTTAGCCTTGTTCTCGCATACCAC